>OY720449.1:83620222-83910222 GCA_963082715.1 Harpalus rubripes
CCCCTGTGGAGAAACTGTGGACCGAAGGCTCTCACTTATCACAGGGCCGGACTAACAGAGAATATTATCAGATGAGGGATAATGACATTGGCGATCATAATTTATAATTCATTCCCAAGAATGATATTGTTGGACACATTATCAAGTTCAGGTCATTATGGATGGAGATATATTTCATTGTATTTCATCCAAAACATGTTTTGATGGGTTAATTATATTTTTCCTTGACGACGGAATTTTATTTCACTTTCATTCCTAGGACAATAATAATAGTAAAGCAGCAGTAAGGAAAGTAAATAAATAATAATAATAAATTCAATGCAGTTTTCGGAAGGCAAAAATTTATACATCTTTTATTGCAAAATAGTTATTTATGTATTAAGGGCATAATCAAAAGATTGTAGCACGGGGGAATGTTTAAAGCTCGACGCATAGCGGAGATCTTTAATTTTCCCTAGTGATATAATCTTGATTATGCCCGTGGTACATACAACGTTTTATTTTATTTTGGTTCTCAAAATTCAAGGATTCAATGAGTATTTATTCGGTATCGTTGTGCTGGAGTCGTGAATTTTAAGTATGCTGTGGTTTCCATCTATATTGTTTGTTTATAACAAATTTTAATTTAGTGTCAAATGAAATGGAAGATATCGATTATTCAAAAGAAATATCGAATGAATTTGACGCTGCGCAGAGCAAGTTGGTTCCAGAGAAGTGAAAAGACGTATAAGAGAAAGAATACGAATAATTTTACGAGCAGCGGTGTTAAAAAAATGTGATTTAACGAATTTATTATGTTGTCTGACATTTATCTAAAAACGACGATTTTGACGTTTGAGTAGTTGTTGCTTGGCAACTTTATAAGCTCTCGGGCGATAAAAGCCAAATTGCGCCCGGTTTTGATAGCGGATAAACAAGTTTATGATTCCAAAATAAAATAAAATAATTATTTCGTAAGTGTCCATATACTCATAGTTAAAAGCAAATGTTTTTTTATTTCATAAAAAAATCTGATGTGGACACCACACGACTTCCTTGTACGCAAGACCAATATGAAGATGAAGTATAGACTCAATTATAAAATTGCACGTATTTGACGTAATTTGACATTAACATCTTTTTTATTTTTTTTTTTGTTATTATTGGTCCTAATCCATAGCAAGCTTCATTACAAAAACCAAAAAGTATATAAGTTTTAAATTTACATATCTCGCTTATACAAAGGGCTAATTTAATAATACTTGATGTGCTAGACGCAGAATTTAATTCTCTAAAACTCTTATTTGAAGCATTTATTTCTAAAATCAAAATGAAACCATTTTATTAAAGAAAAACTGTTAACAACTTCAGGTAATATATCACTTCCGGATAGCCTGTTTTAACCAAATTCTGCTATGTTATTCCAATTGATATAAAAGTGTTATATACTAAATTTGAAAAGTTTTGGATTATATTTTAATACAGTTTTTCATTAAAATCTATTATAGGCTTCAAATAAAGTTCCTTTTCTGGAAATTATGTAATGGCCAAAAAGGAAGGTGCACAACTAGATGTTATAGAAGTCCTAAATACAAAATTTCAACGACTTACCGTTTTTGAGTTATGCGAGATACGTACGTACGTACAGACGTCACGACGAAATTAGTCAGAATGGATTCAGGGATGGCCAAAATGGATATTTCCGTTGAAATCTGGGAAACGAAATTTTTCGCGAATACAATACTTCCTTTACTTTGTACAAGGAAGTAAAAATTGTTATTCATAATTTTCTGTAGTGCCTGAGGATGATTCTGGTAGGATCGAAACGTCGAAGCAAATAATAATAAAAATTACATGACTGCATCCCAGAATTTATTCTTCTCTGGATCTGTTTAAGTATTTATATAATCTGAAAATAAAAGTTCTTTATCAAAATTTATATTTATTTCAATATAAGGTGACTTCAGCTGATAATGAAAAATTAATTGAGAATTGAAACAGTCGATCTCTACAAATTCAGACTTTTAGACTATCCTTTAGCAAACAAATATTAACGCGCCACTCATAGGCGCCGGTTTTTGAAAATATATGGGTGCTCTAGCCAAGGGCGTAGATAATTATATAAAAATAATTATGCAATAATGCTGTGGGGTGGGGGTTAGAAGAAAACCGCCTAAGACCAAGTGAAGTAGATTTAGTACAATTCTCAGATTTTTAGTACATCATGTGTTAGATAAAGACAGATATGTTTTTTGCAGCATGAAAACATGTGTTAAAGTCTCTTGTGGTCTTCTACCTAATAAATCTAGTACCGTAACCCAAAACTAGGGTATACCCAATGTTACGCATGCTGTAGTTGCCGTTTATTTTTTATATATTTTATATGTATAATATAATTTATTTCTTTTTTTTTGTTAGAACTTGTAAAAAATATTCAAGAGATTTTAGTATAATTTGATTTATAATGTTAGTACAATTTCAGTTTCGCCAATCGCATCCTTGGCAATAAACAAACTCTGGGAATCCCCGAACTCCAAAACTCCTAATAACTCGTCTACGGTGTACCAACTCCCTTCTTACTTTTTACACTTTCCCGCAACAGCGCTAACTTAACCCACGCTTAAAAATTTTGCTTTGCCTTCATATTTTGAATAATTGCGAGACGCGAGAGTGACGATTGGTAACTCTTTTTGCGCATTTCGGCAATTTTGGTTTGTTTTGTTCCTCGCTTCTTTGAGTGACTGTGACTCTATGTTATTACTTTCCATGGGCGCCCATAGGGGGGAGGGCAAGAGGGGGCGCTTGCCCCCCCTGGCTTTTCTCTAATTTTAAGAATTTTAAAAGCAAAGTTACCATTTTTAATTGTTTTGCCACGGCTACTTATGTCGCATCCTAATGTCCTTACATCGCCCTGTTGTTTTCTTCTTTCGTTCTGTTTCCTACATCCGCAGTACAAATTATAAATAAAAATATTACCAATACCATAGCTGAAGTTAATCGTGCTACTAGATTAGGAGCACAACAACTATCAAGTGCTACTGTTGAGAACTATTTTATTGTTTCCCTTAAAATAATTTCTAAATATTCGGCACTTCTGGAACCCGTAACAAATATTTTGCAGGGTATTTCTGTTGATATGCTAGCTGTACAGAAACATATTAATCACTTATTGGATATATTTAATAAACATAGGAACTCTGATTAAGAAATAATTTTACTGAACTATTTAATAGCGCTGAAGAAGTTGCACAAAATTTTGATCTTGAATTAAAAATGCCGAGAGTCGCTAGTGGTGGAAGACAAATTCACCGTGCAAACTACGAAGCTATTCTGTGCGAGAATATTTTAAAAAAGCGGTTTTCGAAAGATGATAATGTTGCCTTTTTGCTCTATAATTTGCATCCGATTAATTTAAAACAAATAAACTATAATAATTTTACTAAACTAGCTCAAGAGATTCATTCATTTTATAAAATTAACAATTTTTTTGAAGAAGCTTTAGCATGGCACGAATATTGGGTTTCAAATAAAGAAATGATTATTACTAAAGAAACTCCTGTAACAGAACTTTTACAACATTGTACATTTTACCCAGCAATCTCCAAAGCTTTAGAAATTTTAATTTGTCTTCCTCCAACTACATGCACTGTGGAAAGATCTTTTAGCACTCTAAGAAGAGTGAAATTAGATCTACTATTAGCGAAGATCGGCTAGACGGTTTATGTATGATGAGCCTCCATCGCGATTACATAAGCGAAAATAAACAAAAATATATAGACGAAGTTCTAAATGAATTTGCCAAAGATGCAAGGAATTTTAAATTAGCATTTTCGGAAAAAAAATAAGTAGGTAATGTTGTTTATTCACAATCAGTTGGTAATATAACGATTTCTGACTTTTAAAAAGTTGGGAAGTTAGTTATTGTTAACCTTCGCGCCTTGGTCAGCTATCTTCGCCCTCGACAGTAATGAAACACTTTCCACCTCGGTTAGTAATGTACTATTACTGTATTGTAATTTTTTCCATAAATATTTATGTTGTTTTATATTTTTAAGAACAAACTATTTTTTAGTATATTATATTTTTGTATTCTTGACTTTGCCCCCCCCCTGAAAAACATTGTATGGGCGCCCATGTTACTTTCTCAATGGTGCAACTAAATCGCTATATCCAAAAATCATTCATTTTAATAGCAAACTGAGTACCGCTGACACGGCGCAACGCGCGGTAATAGATAGGCATAGGTACAAGCTGTGACTAAATAGGGGTTTATTGCAAATTCGTAACA
The DNA here is from genome assembly GCA_963082715.1 of Harpalus rubripes. Lineage (NCBI taxonomy): Eukaryota > Metazoa > Arthropoda > Insecta > Coleoptera > Carabidae > Harpalus > Harpalus rubripes. The sequence goes on from OY720449.1 coordinate 83,624,490, forward strand.
AATAATGCACATGGTCATTGTAAGGTTTAAAAATAACAATTGGTATTTGAGGTTTTTTCATCCCTAACTCGGTAACTCAAAAATTGCAATTAAATAGTAATTTTGAATAAAAAAACATCAATAACTGTGTAATTTGTATGGGTGCTCGGCACCCATTACAAATTTGGTATGGGTGCTTGCGCACCCAGAGCACCCATGCTTTCGGCGCCTATGGCGCCACTGGAATTTTTATGATGGACTGATTTATTTAATTTATCTATTTATCTACTTTGAAACGAAGTATAATACCGGAAAAATAACTGTATAAATCGATAGTTTTACCTGTTTATTGTCAATATTTCTAGCGTCACTCACGCTTTTGAGGTGGCCTAAAAAGTAGCATACATAATCTCCTCTCGCCTGATGGATACCACGCCATACACCGCGTTATATATTTGGGTGTAAATGCCCCGCATGGTGTCGGCATTTGTTTTAAAATGCTAATCGCTGGTGGGGGTGTGCACATCAGAGCATTAGTATGAAAAATGGGCGCGCGTTTAACATTTTTATTGCCGGCCCGGTTTATAATGACGTTTTTCAATTTGCGGCCGCGTCGGTAAGTCAGGTGTCACACTGACTAGCACGCACACGACGGCTCCCTTGTTTCCCAACAAAATGAAATTCGGGAAATATTCCACGTCCCTCAGGGGCTTTTAGTCATCTTTGAAGAAAATTGAGGAGGGACTTTTTGTTTATTGGGAGAGAGAAATATTTATTATTTCCCGAAAGAAAAAACAATACACAAAATATTCCGTTACCTTTGTTTCTAAAAAGAACTTTGTGCTGATATTTCTCTAATTTTTTAATAATTGTTTGAAAATTATATGCAAAATTTTGTTATATATATATATATATATATATATATATATATATATATATATATATATATATATATATATATATATATATATATATATATATATACAGGCTGTTCATTTTATTTTGTCCTCTATTGCTATCTCAAGAACTATAAGAGCTACAACCAGTGGCTCTCAAAATACAATATACAACTTTCTTACTTTAAATGAGACACTCTATATTTTATAAATTTGGAATCTACGAAAAATTATATGCTTGAACTGAATTTTTGTTGAAGAAATAAATTACAAAAACCTAAGAGAAAATTATGAATAATTAAACTGCCAAGCCCTGATATCAGGCAGGCTATGAAAACATTTGAGATAATATTAAGTAATATTGAAGTCAATTGTTTAAATAGTAAGTTATTATTGTAAAATGATGTATTTTGTTACAAAAAAATAATCAGTTTGTTATCACATGTTTTTGTAATTTGTTTATTCAATAAAAATTCACTTTAAGCAAACCGTTGAATTCGTAATTTTACGTAGATTCCAAATACATAAAAATATATAGGGAGTCCCATTTGAAATAAGAAAGTTATATCGTGTACTTTGATATGGTATGACTAGCGAATGAAAGTTGACGTTTAAATTATTTTATAGATGTGGATTCTTTTGAAACCCTAGAGAAGAATAGAATTGTACGAAATATTCAGGTATGAAATTTTTGCATGAACCCATTTAAATACTGGACTAGGAAAGCACAGAAATACATTACTATGTCTGGCTCAAAATAGATGACCGACTAGGGTAACTGAATATTAAAACAAGGGTGCGTTTAAAATATTTTAAACATTTTTCGTTTGTGTTGATTATAACAAAATATTTTGATCTTTAAACTATTTAGTTTGGCAATTCTATAAAATAGGATTATTTTTAATTTCCTCTAACAGTAATTCCGACTCGAGGGTTGCTTATACATGAGACGAACGAACCAGAAATTGCGGTATTAAATTTTTTAAATACATCCCTGAATCCTGTTCCTAAGGTCATTTTAAATGTCTCCTGGTATTGAGTACAATTCTAAACTTCTGTAACGGAATACATAAGGGTCAGTTTCCTTTCAAACCAAATATAGAGAAAAATTTTCAAAAGAAACCACATCTATAAAATAATTTAAACGTCAACTTTCATTCGCTAGTCATACCATATAAGTAAATCAATTGACGGATTGGCAGTAATGATTACACAGGGGCTGTCCTTAAATTACGTAACGCAAAATTAGGAAATTTTTGATACCCCCTCCCCCATTTGTAACGCACCCGTAACGCAAACATGACCCCCCCCATATATTACGTAACGCAGTACTTGACCCCCCCATTTTTTTTACTGGATATAAAAGTATATGGCCTCCTTAATATTCAGTTAAAATTTGAAACAGAAACTATTTAAATTAATGTATATAAAGGTGAAAAATAACAGAACAGAACAGAAACTACTTAAATTAATGTACATAAAGATGAAAAATAATGTACCACTCTTGCCCTACGGCTTGTCACCCCAATTTCTTTACTGGATATAAAAGTATATAGCCTTCTTTATATTCAGTTAAAATTTGAAACAGAAACTAATTAAATTAATGTACATAAAGATGAAAATATAACAGCACAGAAATTAAAAGCATATGCTTTTAACAAACTATTGAAAAGTTTTTACTTATCAACACTACTTGAATTCATGTTTTAATATGAATTGCATTGCACGAATGAAAGACCACTGGCCCGAATTTGAACTGTGCCCGATATATTATGTTGACTGTTATTGAAAACAAACGACTGCCTGCATATACGAATTAGCACCGCGAAATTTGAATGTTTCAAAACTATTAAAGCAAGTTTAGCAATATTTTTTATATTTTATCGTTACGTAACGCACACATTAACCCTCCCCCACCCCCTCGTAACACTGCGTAACGCTACTCTTGACCCCCACCACCCCCTTGAAGCGTTACGTTATTTAAGGACAGCCACGAAAGTAGAATAAATACGTGGGTCACGCTAGAATTATTGAGAATAATCCCAGCATGATCCTCGTATTAAATTATTATTTTAGCGTTTTATTATAGTTTCTTAGCCTTAATATGATAAACAAATTCATTTCAAATTTGTCACTTCAATTTAGATTGTATAAAAAACATAACTACTTTGGTAGATGAGTCTCTATTTTGTGGTGTCAATAAACATAAACCGTACAGTCCTCTGTACCCTGTATGCGTGTAGTAGTGAATATTTCGCGAACATATCCCCATGCATCAGCCGTAAAGAATACTCCAGGCAGGCATACAACTCAAATACTTCAAAGATCTAACATACGAAGGCACGCGAACAAAAGGCCGTAGACAGCACCGATAAATAACATCAGCTTGTATGAGAAAGTATGTTGTATAAATTATAAAAGTACGCATACACGACGTGGTACACAGGGATGTCGTTCCTCTAGATTATCTTGTTCAGTTTGACTCCTCCGCCTCCGCTACACCGAAGCTTGTACGAGTTGCTCACAGAAACAGAAATGCAAATGTACACAACGCGACGCGGACGGAGATGGCTCATCTTGGCAGCTAGAGAAATGCGAATTGAGAATTGCTCGGTTTTATTTATTCTTGTGATTAAATTAAGATATATTTCACTAAATACGTCGGGTTTCTACATAAGTTCCTATTTTCTACAAACTCTACCGAAAGGTTTAATGTTTCGTGAGGACATGAACAAAAATAACACAAAGATATAAGATTGTGTTTATCCTAATTTTTTGTTATCAAACAACAAACAGAGAGACGAGTAATGTCGTTTTTTTGGACAAATGTATTCAGACAAGAAAAAAGTCTAAGTACATTATACAGTAAAACATTTATCAAATAATATCATCTGGGTTTCTCGGTAGCATTATCGAAACAATCTACCTTTGAGGTTAAACAATTTGATGTGGCCAGCAAATTATCTTCCGTCAGTTCTATGTATTTTATATAAATTCCATACAGACAGTTTTTGCGATAGATTCTATATTTCCAGTACATTACCTTCCGTCGGTTCTATGTATTTTGTACAAATTCCATACAGAAAGTGATAATTAATTTTGTCAATCGCACTTGACATTGACATCTATCAGAATTTTTTAAATTATATTGGGGTGTATTCTGTAAGGAAACTGTTAATTTTAAACAGTATGTTAAAAATAAACTTGCTGTTAAAATATATTTTGTATTCTGTAAATATCAATTCTGTTAAAATTTTAACACCCGTGTTAAAATTAGGTGTTAAAACTGTATATTTTAACGTCATTCAAATCGATGCCTTTAAAATTTTAACATCTGTTTATACAATAAAATTATCACAGCATTTGACTATTTTACACTTCTAATTAATGTAATTGAAATAGAAAACGAAAGAAAATTACCATGGATGAATATAAAAAAAATATCTTTAATTTAATAATTTAATAAAATATACTTACAACTGTTTTACGAAGTATTTTATTTAATAACGGTCACCCGTTCCACCGTATGTCTTTGTGTATCACAGCGTGATGCCAGTAGGAATATTTAATTAACGTAATTCGAGTAAGACTGAACCTTTGAATGGTATACCGAGAGCACGATTTAGATGTATCGTAAAACATAGTTCTTTATTATAATGTAGGTATAAAATGCAGTTAAAAATGCTTATACCTGTCTTGTTCGTCAAACCAACATAACTTAATATTTTGGAATGTCAATTCTGAGGATCAAGAAGAAGAAATTTTACACACCTAATGATAACTTAATTATTTACAATTTCAATGTAAATCATTTTTAATATGGAACCTAAAAATGAGACATGATTATACAGCAGATTTTATTTATTATCCGAAGCATTATTTCCATTCGTTTTTATAAAATTTCAAAGTGACAGATTTTGGTTTTCTAAAATTTCAAAGTGACACATAAACTGACAGTTGTTTACTCTTTTTATCATGTTTATTTATTTGTGTTATGGTTACTAACTACATGTCTTTAGTAAAGACGTGCCTTTTTTCTGTCTTGTCGATCACTTGGTCTCGTGGCCGCGTGCCTGAGTCTTTGGTCGCGAATCTGGGGAACCGGATTCGATCCCGACCGACGCCAAATATTTCGAATTTTAAATGGCACAAAATTGACCCCTGTGGTGCACTCTCCACGCCAGCAATGAGTGCCCGTGAGATGACGCCTGGTAAACGCCCGCACGGTACAAGTATGTCATCATCATTACCGAAATCTGCGTACAAAGCAGAGTGGCACACCCAGGAATGTGTAATAAGCCGTGATGATATATTTATATTTATTTATTTATTTGTTAATCACTTCATTATGGTGTTTCACAGACATGTTAAAATTTATTATTTTAACAGCAGTGTTAAATTTTCGCGTAGAGAATACCAAAAAATGAATTTATTAACATGTTAAAATATAATTTTTTATAGGCATGTTAAAATTAACAGTTTTTTTTTATAGAATACACCCCAATAGCTGTTTCCAGTGTTAAATCCATAGCTGGCTGCTATATGAAATTTAATTTCTTTATAATATTTTAACTCAATATCTATTGAATATGAAGTATAAAATGTAATCAAATCGTATAACAACATTAAATGTGAAAAAATGATATGTAACAGCGTTTTTTTCAAGAAAAACTGTTAAAATCTTTAGATGAGAGTACTTCCGGTCGACCAATGATAACCAAAATCTAATCAGCTATTCGTATAGATGTAACGAAGAGCAATACGAAAGTATTATAATTTTTAGAATTATCGTGTTGGACTTATCGACAGAGAAAAAATCCAAACATACACACACACACACACACACACATATATATATATATATATATATATATATATATATATATATATATATATATATATATATATATATATATATATAGGTACCGTGTGTCTATTTTAAAGGTGTACATGGGAGATTAACATGGGAAATCAGTTTTTTGCAATTTCCTGCTCGCCTAATTATTTTAAGCAAAAATGCGTCAAATAAAAGTTTTAGGGTATAAAATTCTACATCTAAAACAATAAATAGAATTACCTTTACATGCCTTATAACGACAGAAATTAAATATGAAAATGTCGAAAATTACTTTAAAAATATCGACAGCCATGAAATTGAACAAAAAATCAATAAATGCTTGACGTTTTATCTGTCACAACGTAAGTTAACTTATTTGACGTTTCTGAAAATTTGATTTGAACAAATATCATTAATTATGGCAATAAGAGAAATATAAAATTAATAAATAAAGTTAAGAAAATACAGTTTTGTTTAAATAATATGAATATATCAAAAATTCAACATTGCGTAACAAAATTATGTATGATGCTGTTATGTACTCTCAACTCATTTCCAATACATCTACCTTAGTACTACAGAAGGGGTCTACACTTATCATTCCTAACACTCTTTCTTAGAGTAACGCATGTTTTGCTCGTCCTATATTCTGGTTACGCGGCTCATATGTATTTTTTGAAGATACATTTGCAGCTTTCTCAAATTTTGTCACGAATTTAGCCCTTCATTCGTATAAATGTTCATTTTTTAATTATTTCAGACAATAAAACTAGACACAAAATCAAATTGTCAGAAACGTCAAATAAGTTAACTTACGTTGTGAAAGATAAAACGTCAAGCATTTATTTATTTTTTGTTCAATTCCATGGCTGTCGATATTTTCAACGTAATTTTCGATATTTTCATATTAATTTCTGTCGTTACAATGCATGGAAAGGTAATTCTGTTTATTGATTTAGATGCAGAATTTTATGCTCTAAAACTTTTATTTGACACATTTTTGTTTAAAATAATTAGGCGAGCAGGAAATTGCAAAAAACTGATTTCCCATGTTAATCTCCTATGTACACCTTTAAAACAGACACACGGTATATATATATATATATATATATATATATATATATATATATATATATATATATATATATATATATATATACATAAGTAAGTTCAGTACCAAGAATATTTAAGCAAACTTAAACTAGACAAAGGGGCTCATAAGATAACCATAGTAGGAATTTTGCATCACTTCCGGTTTTAGAGGAAATGGGTACAACTTTAAATCTAGTAGGGAATCTGTATTTTTATATATTTTTTCTGAATGTACATAAAATTAGCTTCACGATGATATCAAAATATCATAGTTTTACTTCAACCATTTCAAAATAGCGACCATTTATTTTCAAAATATGTATTAATAAAATTCCTTATAAAATTAAACATAGCAAGCTATGAAACAATTTTATTACCACTATTTCTTATTAAATTATTGCAAAGAAACAATTGGCATTATTAAACAAAATGTATATCTTATAGAAATACGTGACTTCCAATCCGCTGCTCTGATTGATTAATTTGCTGATATTAAATCCCAACGGGTTGTGAATAGGTTTGGTTTTGAAACTAATTTGATATTTTAAACGTACATATCATAAAGATATGTTGAGTGTTTTGAAACTAGTCGATTCAATTAACAGTTATAGCGTCAAAGCTGTTGAGCAAAAATATCGATGGGGTCACTTTTATACTGTATGAAAATTTGACATAATAAACTGTCTCAATGACATTGTTTATCATAAAACTGCAACAAGTCTTTTTTTCTAATACCGGATTTTGGAAAAGAACTGCAACTTTACACTTCTGTAATGGAAAACTCATTTTGATTTATGAAAAAATCATCGGTGAAATATCTCCACAAAATGGCAATTATCACGTACGATGTTCTGTAATCCGAAGATTATAGCCATAAATTTACTAATTCAGTGCGTTAAGTAGTAAATATATGCCTGTATATTTCATCCATCTGATGACAGGGTTGGCTTTTTATAAAATGTTTATTAAATGAAGATGTGTTTTGTTAATGTTCTAAAGCTTTCCAAATACATCCATCATAAAGGGAAAATGTATTATTTTGGAATAAAATTAAATAAGAAAGTGTAGTTTTATATAAAATGAATGAGCTTCAAATTTTACACAATTTAAAGTTTAAAGTAACAAAATAAAGTTAATATGGTTATTTTTAATTTAAGACAATTAGGACCCGCAGAATCCGTTGGCGGCGCTGTAAGCGCACCTGTCATGGCGATCAATAGGACATGTCAGATTTGTTTACATTTTGAATGAGCGATTTCTGACCCATAATATTGATAAAAGTTCAAATCAACACAGTTTTCAAGTTTGTTCAGTCGAATCCTTTATTAAGAAACATAGTTGAAGGGCAACAATTCGTAAATCCAAATTTAATTACTACTTCTGGCGCTATTTGACTTATAACAATTCTAATTTGGAACTGCAAGGTACAGGGACAAATATTAATAAAATCCATGAATCTACAAATTTTATTTATCAATACTGTCAATAGTTATATTAAAACTACATACCTGCAAATATTTTATTATAATTTCTTTTTGTTAAATGCAAAGAAAAGGCATATTTATTTATCATATTAAAGTTTTGCGATATATTTAAACTCCTTTTCCATACGTTCAGTCGCTCAACTTTTATCTTCTTTGCCAAAAATTATGGAATATGTCTTGAATTTTTGTTGTACTCGTACACTTTAACACAGGACTTTTTGATGTATATTATGTTTATTTTCTTTAATTCGCTTATTTTTCACACATTTTCAAATGAAATTATAAAATCTAAACGCGAGAACATCTTTTTATGTTATGCGAAACGATGATTTTTGACGTTTACATAATTTTGCATGTCCTACTGGCCGCCATTAATTTAGTTCCCTAAAATTCCGCTGATATCGTATGCTATTCTGCGGGTTCCAATATAATTTTGTATATTTATTTTAATATTTGCCTCCAGTAACTGCGAGTATTTTAATAATCCATATGTTCTCCCTGTTTTTATTTTTTGTTTTTAATATAGATATTTAAATATATTAAAATGTAGTTTATTGCTAAATAATATTGAAATGTGGCTTCAAAAATGTGTATATAAAACGAAAATCGAAAGAGATAGATAGGTAAATATAAATAAAAGTGTATGAGTATATACTGAAACGTGAGGTGTGGGGTGTTGTAAGAATAAAAATGCTGTATGACTGAGATTTCAAGTATTTGTTATTTTGTTTTCACCTAGTAGGGTCATTGCAAGAATTTTTATATTCCTTCTAAGTATTATTTTTTTTAAATACTATTCTTTAAATATATTGAAATTTGAAAATATCACAAAATATCCATTAGATATTTTACAATATACCTTTTCAATTTAAAGAGATAGAAGATATGCGCAATAGAGATCTGCGCATAGTAAGAACAATTGAGATCTATGGCGTTTGTTTCCAAAAAAATTAGATGTAAAATGCGGGAAAAATCTTCGACAAATTTAAAAAACTTTTTTTAGAACTAAATGTCTAACGATGCAAATTTTCACCGAGAATACAGGTATTTTATTGACTGCAATATTTTTGACGTTTCATTTAGCAGCCCAACTGACAGTTGTTGGCGCCATTTTACTTACTATTTGCAGCGATAGAAAGAGATAGCCGTTAAATTGAAAAGGTCTATTAATTATTAATGTGTAATATTTTGAAAAAATCACGTAATTAGAAACAGAATGTGACGTCGAATTTCATACAGCTTAAACATATGACAAACTATCGCCTTCGTTTATTTATATAAATAACGTAACTATTTTTCTCTACTCCCACTTGAAAAACTTATCATTTCTTTAAGATCTGCAAAATGAATATGTAGGTGATACTAGTTAATTGAACGGATATAATTTCATATCCATTCTAGGATGGATATGAAATCCACGAATCACAAATCACGAGAGTCGTGTAACCTAGGCAACAGTCTATTCATTTGTTACAAGATTAAGAGGCAGAACGATACAAATGTCAAATTTGACATTTTAATGTTGTTATTTAGATGGAAATATTTTCGGTACAAAAAAGAGATTTGTAAGTATTGAAAAAGATCGAAAAAAAAAATTTGAATCAGAACGGTATGAAATGTCATATTTGATAAGTCGATGTTATCCTTTTTAGATTCGGCAATTATTTCACAATATAGAATGAAGTGTAATCATAAGCTAAATAAATTAGAAAAATCGTAAGTAGTATGTAAAAACATTGTAGGTATGTTTATAAAATAAAATATAATATAAATATCAAATGTCATTAAGAAAGCCCAGGAAAACAAGTAATGTCCAATAAAATTTCAAATGTCTATATTTCGTATTTTTCATATTTTTCGTATTTTCCTACAATAACAAATTATTATTATTATTTTTATTACTATGAAAATATTGCATAAACTTTCATCATACTGTTTGAAAAATGTGAAACCGGCTTATTGTAAAGAACTATTTGAATATCTAAACGTCTTCTTAAAAATTCACCATCCACTCCTTGTTGACTACCGCTGATTCGCTCATACCTCACATATCTCTCACATATCCAACAATCCAGTCCTACATTGATGCATGGCCTGCCATGATGCTGAGCAACCATGCTAGCACGCCGGGATTAAGTCATTTCATGGTGCGGCCTACCTCTCCCCATCTCTCTTCCCTATACACAATCTCCTATACGTCTTTCTCTCTTCCGACCACAGGAACGAGGTGAGATCTTCCATCTTGAAGCGGCTGTCAAAAGTTGGGAATGCGATAGCCCAGTTCTGGGAATGGGATGGTGATTTAAGAGGTAGAAGAATGAAAGATGAAAAAGTGGGTAAGGCAGAGGGATTAAATAGTATGGTAATTTATGAAGAGTGTTATTAATTGCAATTGAATGTAAGGTAATAAATTGTGAAAAAACAATTACTTGAAGTATAATAATTAATTAGTGATTGGCTACTTAAATTAATGTTTTCTTGATACGTACATAAATTATTTCAAACTGTATCATTTATTTATTCCATGGGTACATATATTTTAATTATTAATACATTTTATTAAAAAAACAATATATTACAACATAAAATTATATTTGTGGGACTTACTGTAAATAAAGCGTATATAAGTAAGAATTTTTTTTTAAAAATGCATATAATTTTTGAAATTAATAGCAGTATTAGTAATAAATTTGAGATTGGTAAATTTTATGTACCTATATATTTTTACCTTCCGTCACCTTTAGGTATGGAATGTATTGTCTTTGGTCAAAAAATTCGATGATGAGTTTTTAATGAATAAGCACGTTTTAGGGTCCCTAGAATACGATTTCACTATTTTTACGATGATGTCTGTATGTATGTATAGATGGATGTATGTATCCCTATACCTCCCATACTAAGGGTAGCGGGAGGTAAAAATAATAACCTAGAAATTGTATTTAACCACATGTTGCCTTTTATAACTTTCCATCAAAAACAATGAATATGTATTTTATCCACCAATGACCTCACTAAAATATGTAAAAAAATATTTTTTTCAATCACCTTTAGGTAAGGAAGCTATTGTCTTTGGCAAAAAATTCGATGATGAATTTTTAATGAATAAGCACGTTTTATGGTCCCTAGAATACGATTTTACTATTTTTACGATGATGTCTGTATATATCTATAAATGGATGTATGTATGTGTGTGTGTGTGTGTGACGTTTTTTTCGGATCGCATAATTCCAATACGACCTTTCCATAAATTATAATTTTTGCGTATTTCTCTTCTTTACATCTATATGAAGAGCTGATTAGATTTTGGTTACAAATTGGTCGACCGGAAGTACCCTATTTTGGAGATTTTAACAGTTTGAAAAAACGGTGTTAAATATCATTTTTCCACATTTACAGGCTTATTCTGTAAATATATCGCTATATAACAACTATCGTTATTTATAAATGTAACGATGTGATCCTGAATGACATTTTGTAAAAATCGTATTAACTAAGTAATATCGTTATAAACGTCCTCATACCGTTTGTCACAACGATTTTAGCCAATTTTTTTAGAAAAGATAGTAACTATTATTGAAAATCAAGTTGTCATTTTGCAAAAAAATATTGACATTATTTTAATTATTATTTCTTTATTGAGTAAAGAATATGTGTAAAAAACGATTATCAAATGGATTATTATTATCCTATAAAAGATTTTCACGACCACAAACATTTCTTCTAAAATGTAATTATGGTTGTTAATTATATATTTGACGTATGAATAAATGTTTTGTTATTTATTTTCAATTTCTTCCTGTACAAATATAAATAATAAATTCACGAACCCTTCCATTTGACATTAACGGACTGAATAACGAATAAGTGAATCCTTATCGTTCACAAACTACGTAAAATAACAACAATACGATTTCAATATAACGACATTGGTTTAGAAAATACGCTTTTTGAAAATTATCGTTATTTAACAACTTTTTCATCATAACGATACGTTATAATATAACGACATTCTTACAGAATAAGCCAGTAAATGTTACTGTAAAATATTAAAGAATATTTTATTCTCTATAAGATATGATTACATTTTATACTTCATATTCATTGGATATAGAGTAATAAATTTATAAAGAAATTAAATTTCATAAAGCAGCAAGCTGTGCTATAATCATGGATACATAAACTATATTAAGAAAATTCAGGTTGACAAATGTCAGTGTCAAGTGTATTTGACAGTATGTTTGTGTTATAATTTTTCTGGAAATATATAATCTCTTACAAAAAACTTTCTGTGTGGAATTTGTACAAAATACATAGAACTGAAGGTAATGTATACTGGAAATATGGAATCTTTTACAAGAAAATCTCTGTGTGGAATTTTTACAATATACATAGATCTGACCACGATCTGACTGAAGGTATTATGCTGGCCACATCAGATTTTTTACATAACCCTCAACGTAGATTATTCAATACAATTTTGTTTCATATTCTTGCCCCTTTTCCACTGTTTTGCGTCCTCTGGTTCGCTCCAGATCTCATCCGATCTCACGCATAGTTCAGACGAGCGACACACTGAGTGACGGATTGCCATGTCCTCGCACCGGTTCCTTGTCGTGCATCTGGTCTGCTCGAAAACTCACTATACCGGCACCGAGCCCTGAAACAAACCGACCTATAGGGCTGCTGGTGTGCTGTACTCTTCTGTAGCTTGCGATAGGTTTGCAGGGAGACCGGATGGAAATCTGGTCGAATGGCAGATGGTAAACGCGTAAATGTACACAGGGATTGCAATGAATAAGTCAGTTTAGGCGAAGGTGTAATGGAAGTATGGTGTATTAAGTGTGTGATCCAGAACGAAGTAAAAGAAAGATTACATAACTCCCGAACAGTGGTAATTTGTAGTTTTATAATTGTAAAATCTAAGTTCACTTGGGCAATACTTACACATATTATCGCCGAGTTTTATTGATATCTCTTAAAATGTAATCTAAAAAGTTACTATACATATTTCAGTTTTCATTTACATTCACCATAAAATTTACAAATTTTTGTATTGTTAGGTGCATTAAATTATTTAGTAAAATTTGTTGTTGGTTAATTGATCACCAAAAATCTGATGTGGCCAGCACATAACCTCTCGCCAGTAATTTTTTTTCTTTTTCTTTATATTCATTTTTTTCGCAAATTTCTTTTATATTCTTTTTTACGTATATTCTTTTGCGTTGTTGACTTTTTTTATGTTCATAATGATGTACAAATATTTTTTTTGACAGTGGCATGCAAATATTTTTAACAGTGACATTTATGTGTCAATTACAAACATTTGAATTTCTTGCCATGAAGTAGTTTGATCTGAGATATTTTACATCAAATTATTTAATATGCATTTCTTTATCTCTAAATCTATAGAAGATTTAATAATGAATATATATATATATATATATATATATATATATATATATATATATATATATATATATATATATATATATATATTTATCGAATAAAGAATTTAACGTTCTTTAATAAGTATTTACATAAATTTTCGATAAATAATATTTAGATGATTTTTTTCTTGTAACTACTACTTCCGGTTGTCCAATTGTTACCAAAACTTAATCAACTTTTCCCATTATTGTTAGATTGAGGAATCCGTAGGTAAAATGTCTTTAGTCTTATACTATTTGAGAAAGCGTGGATCCAGCATCCACACACATACATACACACACGCACACACACATACATACATACACACACGCACACACACATACATACACACACGCACACACACATACACACATACACACACACACACACACACACACACACACACACACACACACATCCACACACACGCATACGTACACGCAGACGCATACGCATACGCACCCGCACACACACACACACACACACACACACGCGCGCGCACGCGCGCACACACATCGTAAAAAGTCCCTAGAATCCGATTATAAAATGCCACTTCGACCACTGCTAGGGACCTTAAGACGTGCTTATTCACTAAAATCTGGATATGCGATTTTTAGCATGAATTCAGTACCTCTCTTAGCGAGAGATAAAAATCAGTTGTGTTCAACACAATACCTCCCGCTATTTAATTTTTATTAATTTAAATATACATACTTGCATATTTAGTTACGCTGGAAACTGTATTAAGATCCATTCCAAATAACTACTACTACTATATATATATATATATATATATATATTATTAATAATTTGAAATGATTAGATCTTTGACATTCATTTGTGCATGATATGAACTGTATAATCAAGGAGTTTTGCTATTTTAAAACGTAGGCTCCGGGATTTAAATTTTAGATAATTTTATAAATTTATCCATAAAATATATAGAAAAAGTATTTATCCAAATCTGTAGAAAATGTAATAATCTTTAATTTTTATAATCACACAAATCTCGAATAATAAAATTTGAAGTTATTTTTCGAACAAAACAATTTTGAGCTTCAAGTTCAAGTAGAGTACCATTTCCGGTTATCTGATTTACACCACGATTTCAAAATTGTATGAAGGATTGTAGGTATTTGAGTTAGACACACAGACATCATCGTGAAAATGTTAAAATCGGATTCTATGGATCTTAAAACGTGGTCATTTCCCAAAATTTCGGTATGCGATTTTTAGCACGATCCCTATACCTCCCTTACCAATATAATCGTAATAAATAACAAAATCTCAAAGACAAAGTGACGAAAAAGAAAGAAACGGAAAACTAATCACTGTTTGGAAGTAGTTTTCTTGGTTTTCATCGCTTATCTTTTAAAATAATTATTTATGTAAGTAAATAAAATCGTCGTAAATATCTTTGAGTAGTGGGTCAGCTATCCTTTTATCTAAACTATCGCATCAATCCATCGTCTTCCATTGCAAATAGCCTGAGCAGAATCGCCATAAAACTCGAAATCCGTTAGCAGCGGAAGACGAATCAGTGGTGACGATTTACAATCCCGTTTCCGCCGTCCCGGACACTGTATTTATATTGGTTTTATGCAGGGCATACCTTTGGGATCAGATTCGGAAAGAAGGCATTGCAACACTAACCTAGCACAGTTAGTAATTCTCGTATTCCGTAAAAAGAAACTATTTAATGAATCTTTTTCTAGTATGTGGGTACGTACGCGCAATGAAATCTGCTGAGCGCAGTTTTTAAATAGATGACGCTAGTAAATACACGGCAAGGAAATTGCAATAAAAATAATGGGTCGTGTAAGAAAGTTTCACTGTAAATCTGATTTTATATTTTCTTCCTGTGGAAACATCGTTCGTCAGTTTACCGGATATTCCAGAATATAATTTTGTTTTAATCGCTGGAAAAATTTACTGGAAATAAATAAAACTATGTGCATTATACACATTTTTTACCCCAGGGAAAGTAATATATCATAAAATGTATTACATGACTATAAACTTTTCTGAATGATTACTTTTAAATATACAGGGCCGACTTAAGGCCGCACTAGGTCCCGCGATTTGTAAACAGTTCATATTTATTTACTCCAAAATCAAATTATTGTAGTTCAATATTTTTGTATTCTTTATAATGTTAAGCCAGAAGTTATATCTTATAGCTTATTTTATAGAACGAAAAATTTGATTACAACAATAAAACAAAGTTGAATACATGAAAATGACTAATAACATAAATAATTCTATATGGATTTTAGTTATCAATTTTGACGGTGTTCTTAATTTGCCATATGATAAATTAAAAACTGTCAATTTGATGGCGCAGGTGCTAAGATGTTCAGGGAAACTTGAAACTATACAGAAATAACCTTTAATTGAATAAAGAGTTTTTAACAAAGTCGGTTTATATTTGATTGACCCTCGAAAAATTTGATTTTCAAATGCCCCGCTGTAAAATTATCGAATATCATCTTCTTCGCCAATCATTTGTTGCATTATTGGTATGAATTCCATATTAAAACAATTTTTTGAGTGAAGTAAACATTTTATAACCTCAAATTTAGTGTTACGGCGAACATTTTGGGGATGTAAAGTTACAGAGGAATTTACAGTAAAATTTAATTTTAAATTGTGACCATAATAACTTTGATATTTAAATTATGTTACCTTGGTACTTACAGCGTTAAAATTTTAAATTTATTGACCATAATCGCACCATTAATTCTACAAACATTAACCTTTTAGTTAAAAAAATATTTTTGGTGTGAAAAGAGCCTGAATTATACTTCCGGTTTCGCCGGAATTGAAAGCACCTTTGAATTTGTAAATGGCATGATATTATGTGGATTATATTTTGGAAAAAAAATTAATTGACTTTACAGTGATGCCAAATGCTTGCATTATAAATAAAAATTTAGTGTATTTATAATCAGTTTGCCTTCTTTGTTCGACGAGATATTTTGATGTTTCCCTGATGCAAATTTTGTTTTTGATTAGGTAAACTATTATTCACGAAAGATGACTAGTCAAGGTCATTTGTGAGCCGTCTGATATAATATTACTTGCAGATAACTTCATTGCATTTCGTATATATAGGCGTCCAACATGAAATATTTATGGACGCATTTTAACTGAAAAAATAAGAGTAATTCATTTGAAAATTATGTTTCTTTCTAAATAATGCCTTTCTGAAACATTTATGTTCTTCACTTATGTTTTTGCAAAATACAAAAACATAGACTTAACTTGTAAACCAAGGAATAATAATTAATAATAATAATAATAATTTCAACGCCACCGGTTAAATATTAGCACAGAGGGCAGTGTAGTAGATAATTAGGTATCTGTAATTCTACGACATACGTCATTATAATTTTATTACATTATTTCTAGTTTTTAATACCATTTTTCTCGAAATAATTGTTCTACAACCCTATACTATATTTATATCGTTGAAAACAGAAAATAATATTCTATTTAAATGGCTAAAAAATTATATAGGGTGCCATTTAAAAAAAATATAATTTTGTTCTACCGTTTGAGAACCACTGGTTAAATATTCGGTTTGTTACTATTGATACATTATCCCTTTATTCTTGATAATTCTTGATATAAAACATTTTTCTCTAAAGTTGTTAGTTCGCCAAAAAAGCGTTGGTTGTTTTAAAGGAAACACCTGTATACTACTGCTTCTTATTGTGCAAAGAGAGAAAACATGACGTGGGTATTTTCCGTCTTTGTTTTATACATTCTGAGTTAAAAATTTATTTTTGTTGACATATGTCAAATAGTCTCTAGTGCACTTTCGATAGTGTTATTTTATTTTTATTGCCGACATTAAGGAATATTCTACTTCCATTTTCTCTTTGGAGTCAAAACGTATAGAAACATTATTTATTTCAAAAACCTGAAGAAAGAAATATTCAAGAATGGACTATTTATATAATGACTCTTTAATCATATTGCGACTTAATTTTTATTACCTGAATTTTTTGACTTTGAGGGTTATTATAATTTTGTTTTATTTTTTATTTAATTTTTCTACGGAATGTAGGGCTGATGTTCCAGTGCGTAAAAGACGATTTGATTACATTTTATATTTCATATTCAATGGTTATAGAGTTAAAAAATTGAAAAGAAATTAAATTTCATAAAGCAGCCAGCTGTGTTATAACCATAGAAACATCTACTACATTAAGAAAATTCTGATTGTCAAATGTCAGTGTCAAAGTGCAATTTACATAATATGTTTGAGTTATAATTATACTGGAAATATATAGAATCTTACAAGAAACTTTCTGTATGGAATTTGTACAAAATACATAGAACTGACGGAAGGCAATGAACTGGCCACATCCGATTTTTATACTATAAAGTGGCATTTAAGTTCGCCACCATCTTTATAATTTAAACTATAGATCTAAAATTAAATATAAAGGAAATATTCATTAATAATTGTTAAATATTTACACATTCCACATTTTAATATAGATTGTATTTAGTTCCTTTGCATTTAGCAAACGAAATATATTTCCCGTCTCCCATGAATTTGTCAGCAAATTCAATCGAACGCTATTAATGCCTGTTCAAAACAATAAAAAATGATACTAAAATAGATCTGGGACAAAAAATATCCTCGTGCAATGGTAAAATATGTGCGCTGGAGACCGCTTCTATTGAGTGGTAACAATACCCGACAAGATAATTTACGAGGCTGAGGCTTTACGACCGGGTGCTAACGTATTGACTACCAGACATTTCTTATAATTATTGCGGGATGTTGAACTGCAGATGTTTATCAAGAAGCGACAAAAGTGGAAGACGAACGCGAGGAGCTAATTCAAGAAATGGGGGAAATTCATCGAAAAATCGGAGAGTTATCGGCGAAGTTTAACCTAGCGAATGACTCCACCATTTGTTTTGGCTTTGTTCGGGGCATTTTGCCACGTTTTTACCAAATTTTTGATTAAGATTTTGTTTAACAACATGGATTTAAAATGAAGTTTATGAATTTATTATATGGTTATAGCTATTAACATACCTAGGAATGTTATGTATATCATAACTGCCGAAGATGTCGTTTTGAAATCCGAGCTCGTAAGGCGAGGATTTTAAGACATCTAAGGCTTGTTATGATTAATAACATCCGTGGTTTGTTCAATAGTTTATCGGTTTCAGAAAATTCAGACATTATTGATAAATACCATTTTTTGAAATTCTCTCATTAATGCTACTTTCAGATTGCTATGGTTAACAGAACAATTATTTTGACATATATCAATATGACAAATATTCAAATTATGTGCTTTATTCCACATGTTTATTACTTTAGAATAAAGTAGACCGTATTTAAAACGATAGGCTAACGTTATCTGTATGTATTAATGAAGAGCATTATATTTTCATTTTACTTTATTTTCATTTTGTAGACCGTTGTTGACAAGTCAGTATGGTAATAATATTACCATACAGATACCATTACAACTTAGTTACCAGCCTACTTTTGTACATGTAAACAATGGAATAATATCCTGAAACCGGTAAAATAACAAATTGGCACACACTTAATTTATTTAAAATTACTTATATTTTAATTATCCGCCATTTTATTAATTTATAATTTGTTACTTCTGTACCACAAATTTTTCCATTGAAGTCAAAAGACGTATACAAGAAAGAATATGGGAGATCATCGAGTGACGGTTTTCAAAAAATGTGACTTATCGAATTTGTTGTGTTGTTTGACATTTATCCATAAACCACAATTCTAATATGTTTTAATAGCTGTTGCCTGGCAACTTTATAGGTCCTCGGGTAATAAAAGCCAAATTGCGGCTGCTTTGTTTTGAGATAGAATAAACAAGGTTATGATTCCAAAATAAAATAAAATCATTTTACCAAGATTGCATCTTCAATAATTTTTTCCCTAACATCATACCAATAATAGTAACTATTATGTGGAGTACGATGATCGACTGGTAGCAGAATGGAAAATTGGGAAATGATCGGACACGCAGTCTAATGCAAATAATTTATTTCCTGGCCTACGTTTCGACTGTTACTACAGTCTTCCTCAGGGCTGACCATTTCTAGCCCTGAGGAAGACTGTAGTAACAGTCGAAACGTAGGCCAGGAAATAAATTATTTACATTAGACTGCGTGTCCGATCATTTCCCAATTTTCCAGTAACTATTATATTTTGAAGTTATCACATGACAGCTCTGTTGTGTATTTTCTATGTATTTATTTCTGAATATAGTTAAATTTAAGAGAGTTTGTACTGCTTTGGATGTAAGGTGTCACATGTGACTGTAAATAATATCAAACATGAATTTAAACGTGGAGCTATTTCATCCCAAAAAAATCAGTGTTCTGTCAAATATCAATGGGAAACATTAACAGTTTTACTCAGTTTGCTATTTGGTGTACCTCCTATTTACATGTATAGTGAAAGTAAATTGCATTTTAAGGCCCGATTCATAATCAATAAATTGTATTTAATTTAATTTTATAAGTTTAGGAAAATTATTACTCGAGAGTCCATAATTTTGTCTATAAATGTCAATTGCTTCGGCTTAGAGAAATTTGACATTATCAATAAACTTATATAAATGTTGAATAATCTTAAAACATAAATATGGCACTTAGATCTTTTTATAATTATGTAAATTATGAAATTGAAGTCACACAACACACATTCTCCCCTCCAGTACGTCGTGTCTTTAGAAAAAGAAGACAGGCTCGAAGAAAGAGATAGTTTTGTATTACCAAGGCCTCTTTTCTCTTCTCATCGTATTGTCCTAATCCGATTTGATATTTGCTGTTTTATTTTGCCGTGGCGTTTGACGTATCTAGGAGTAATAAATTTTGTTATAATAATGATTTGTTTGCAGATGATAAGTTCTAAAAAAATAATAATACCGAAACACAAAATTATCCAACACATTTAAATACTGTTTTAGATTCTAACTAAGAGTTCATGGTAGTACTTTGGTGTCTCTTTCTTCGAGCTTGTCGTCTTTGTCGTAAAGGTTATTTCAGAACTTAGTAGATGGCATAACAGTAATATACTAAAATCATAAGTCCCCATTAGATAAACAAAGTTGCATTTATCTGAAGTGTGAAATAAAGTTGCTAAAGATAAGTTAGTTAGGATAGGACTCAATCAAAGAGTATTTGCGAATCATGTTTTAACATCAGACATATATTTAACAGCTCTGATAGTTTTTTAGTCTCTTATAAATTCCCAATGAAAATTGGTTAGGAGTTTTAAACAGTGGAAGGAAACAAGAATTGTTTGTATTATTGCTAAAGGTAACTACTTTCAACATACAGTCGAACTTCGATAACTCAAACCATGACTTGCCACAAAAAAGTTCGAGTTATAAAGACTTCGGGTTATTAAATAAAATGCATATGTATAAATATTACTTATTTATGTATGTATGTATTTATTCGAGTCAAAATCACTTACCTTATGACATATACAGATTGATATATGTATACAGATCAAAGTTATAAACATTATTTTAGTGTAAAAAAGTCAGTCATTTGTGATTGACGAGAGAATTTTTTATTTTGATTTTCAATAAAAAAAAAGCTTCTTTGTTATTTAAACCATTATACAGGGAATCGGTTGTATGTTCATTGGTTTTTAAATACGAACGCAAAAAGCTCAACGAATTTTCAACGAACTCGTTTGAAGGTGGTTGCTCCAAATCATCCTCCATCATATCACTTTCGCTGTCATCTGTATTGTCGAGCTCTACAGATTCGGATTCAGATTTGTAGAGCTCGACAATATCTTCATCTGTGGGAAACTCCGAAATAACAGTATCATCATCCACATGTATAAAATCATTTAAGATGACACCTTCTGCTATAATATTGACATTTTTCCAAGCTTCATATTCCAATTGCAATTGAATTTCTTGCTCAAGTTTTTCATTCATACGTTCACTTATGAAAATCAAAGGAATATCATCCTCTTCATCCCAGTCAGAATACTGACCAAAGCCGGCTTTTTTAAAACAATTAGAAATTGTCTCAGGCTTAACGTCGATATTCCATGTATTGGTTATATCATCAACACAGTTCATTATTGTAATGTTAGTTTGTTTGTTTTCTTCAAAGCATTTCATAGCTTTTTTCAAAATTCTGCGGCGATAATGACATTTTACATTTTGTATGACACCTTGATCAAGTGGTTGCAACTTAATTGTCATATTAGGGGAAAAAATCAAGTTTGATAAATTTTTATTTTTGTTGGATGTCTTTAATTAACAAAGCTTATGTTTGAACTTCAGTAGTGCAGAAACCGAACTGCCTCCATCATCATGTTATAAAAACACCTGTTACAAAATCACGTAATTAGGGGATTTCATCCAGAATTCGACTTATTGAAGCTGGCGCCAAATATTCTGTTCGAATTATAAAGATATTCGAGTAATCGAAGTTCGAGTTATCAAGTAAAAATTACACATAATTCTCACTCTTGGCGCTATTGTCAACCAGTTTGATTCGAGTTATCCAAAATACGAGTTATCGTAGTTCGACTTACTGAAGTTCGACTGTATTTACGAGTAAAACAAAATTCTAAAAAATATTAACCATGTATTTTAATTTCAATAATTCTAGCGTGACCCTCGAATTGTTTATTTATATGAAATTAAATTTATGGTTATCATTGCAATAGTAGAATCCTAACCCTTCGTTTTCTTGGAATTGGATTAAAATTATAGCGGAATGAAAATTGTGATTGTAAAGTAAAAGTTTTTTGCGGGCACAAGAGTTAGAGACATAGATCTTTTAGGCGCGAAGTGGAAATCTCTCGTTCCTGCAGAAATTACATCCAATTAGAATTTTAATGGTGTTGATTGTGCCTGGTGAGTTACGAGTGTTGGCTCAAGCCGAAAATACGCCAACGCTTATGCGCGCAGTCGCGCCAGCGCCACCTAACACTCTTCAAATATTTACGCACGCCGTCATTTTAATATTTAAACGGAACGTTGTTTGTTTTTCTCGGCACGTTCGCTATCTCGTTTTATTTATCATCCCTTTATTTATTGCACCAAGAACAGAATGAAATTTATTTAATTGCCCAACCCTACATACACACAACTGATTCGAAAATGCATTCGTACACAAATTTACCGCATATTCATCAAATAATATACTACCGGAATGTAATGGTTTTCAAATATGGACTGAAGTCAATTATTAAAAATCTGGTGTGGCGAACACAATACCTCCCGCCATTTACTGCCCGAGTCACAAAAAAGATTAATCCTTATTTTTGGATTAGCGAATTATACTCTAATTTGGCAGTTTATTTCTTAAAATATACTCTAATCTAACCCAAGTAACTACCTTTTTACCTTCCGTCACCTTTAGGTAAGTAAGGTATTGTCTACGTTCGCTATCTCGTTTTGTTTTTCATCCCTTTATTTATTGCCCCAAGAACAGAATGAAATTTATTTAATTGCCCAACGCTACATACCCACAACTGATTCGAAAATGCATTCGTACACAAATTTACCGCATATTCATCAAATAATATATTACCGAAAAATAATGGTTTTAAAATATGGACTAAAGTCAATTATTAAAAATCTGGTGTGGCGAACACAATACCTCCCGCCATTTACAGCCCGAGTCACAAAAAAGATTATCCTTATTTTTGGATTAGCGAATTTTACTCTAATTTTGGCAGTTTGTTTCTTAAAATAGTCTAATCTAATCCAAGTAACTACCTTTATACCTTCCGTCACATTTAGGTAAGGAAGGTATATCTTTGGTCAAGAAATTCGATGATAAATTTTTAATGAATAAGCACGGTTTAGGGTCCCTAGAATACGATTTTACTATTTTTACGATGATGTCTGTGTGTATGTATGGATGGATGTAAGTATGCGTGTGTGTGACGATTTTTTCGGATCGCATAACTTCAATACCACTTTTCCAAAAATTATAATTTTTGCGTATTCCGTTTCTTTAGATCCATATGAAGAGCTGATTAGATTTTGGTTATCATAGGGCGACCGAAAGTACACTAATTTTAAGATTTTAACAGTTTTTCTTGAAAAAATGCTGTTAAATATCACTTTTTCACATTTATAGTGGGATTCTGACACCAGCGTTAAATAAGGTTCGGCGTTAAGTAACGATAGTAACGTTCACGTTTCAGCGTTAAATCGGTATTCTGAAACACTGGCGTGAAAGTGGATCGTTAAAAACGCCAGCGTTAATTCACGTCAAATACATTCATGTGATCTTTCCCTTTTAAAATTTTCAACCAATAAAAAGTGGTTAAACATAACAAAAATTACATTTATCTGTCTGTCTATTTTAAAAGCATATGACAAACATGTGTGTCAAACGTCAAATAAACGAATATATTTACTGCGTGTAGGTCAGGTATTTTGTGCTAAAATATATTTCTATTTATTTACATATGTTAAGAAATATACATATATTTTATAAAAATAGTATACAACACGGTTATATCATATATAGAATATAAAAGACGATTAAAGTAGCTAGTAGTATTTTACAAAAATAAATAAAAACACACGTATTAATTTACCTATAAAGAATATACCTACAAGAATGAAGACTTGTGGAATTGTTTATAATATTATCAATAATATTAGCCTTAGCCAGTCTGCAGTTAGATGTTAGAAGATTTGTGAAAGAAGTGCAATGGAAAATTAAGCACCTACCTACTGACTTTACGAATTTCCAATAACTGAGGAAGAAAAAAATATTTTAAATTATTTGTTCTATTTATAAACATTTACTAATTTTAGTATAGGTACCAGTAATCAATTACTTTTCTAATACATCAATAATTTTCTGTATTTTTTCCTATGTTACATTGTTATAATCAGTATAGGTATTCTTTGTTGTAATCAAACACAATTTTGTTTGTTATAATCAGAATTTCTTCATAGAATTAATAATCAAATATCACTTTCCTGGAAAGTATTTTTTGTTGTAATACTCGTACAACATAAAAATCAAAATACTTTACAATCTTGAAACCAACACAAAATTGCTTTTATTCACTTCACTTTTTAGTACTTATATACATCAGTCATTTTCTATGATGTTAGGTACATTATTGTATTGAATTCTAATTTTTCATATATATATATATATATATATATATATATATATATATATATATATATATATATATATATATATATATATATATTATAAGGTTATGTTAACAATATATTACTTAAATAATAAATAATTATATAAGTATGTTAAAATTGGATTCTAGAGATAGGGACCTTAAAACGTGGTCATTTAGCAAAATCTCGATATGCGATTTTTAGCACGAACCCTATACCTCCCTTACCAAGGGTAGCGGGAGGTAAAAAGTGACGCCTGGTCAACGCCTTCTTTGGTAAACATTCAAATCACAGTGAAATCCAAAAGTTTTTCTTTGTATTGATTCGGACTACATCTGAATATAGGAATTCCCTTAAAGTCTGCCAGAGACCCCGATAGTAATGTAGACCAGTACCCTGGTATTGTCTGGTGTTGGCTGGAGTAGTTAGCAATAGGTTTATTGGCAACCTGTGGTTCGGTCCCGCTCCCGCGGCGTGGCGAGGGCGTCCCGGTGCTGTGCCGGCCACCGGAACTGCCCATGCTAAACACGGCGGAACACACGAACGCCGCCGGATATTGCGCGATTATAACACCCCTCACTAGATTGATCTCAGGGGAGGATCTCACTGCTGCACACCCAATAGACGTCAGAAACTTTAACCACTAAGAATTGGAAGAAATTGATTTGCAAAAAGAAATAAATTTTTATCGCCATTGAGAAATGTACGATGATGGCTCATTTAATATACTTCCTTTCAGAAAGCAAAGGATTGTGTTCAATGAAATCCTACAACATAGTAACAATTATATTAAAACTGTACAGGGTGTTTCAAGAATACTTTAAAAAAATTAAGGGCATATAGTACTGACCAAAATAAGTAATAAAGCTTAATCAACATAGGACTGATCTTCAACTGTTTCCGAGAAAAGCGAAAAATTGAAAAAACTGACAAAAATAGTGATCGAACAAAATTTCGTCTATCAGTAAATAGACTATAAAAAAACAATAAAATTTTATAAATAAAAATAAATAAATATATCATCACGGCTTATTACCTATTGCTGGGTGTGCCAATCTGCATTGTACACAGATGTCGGTAATGATGAAATATTTACACCGTGCGGGCGCTTACCAGGCGTCACCTCACGGGCACTCATTGCTGGCGTGGAGAGTGCACCACAGGGGTAAATTTTGTGCCATTTAAAAATAAAATAAAATTTTATACGAAACGTTTTGCTCAATTTTTAATAGTTATGAAGTTATTTGAAAATTAAATATTGGCTAACATTTAACATAGTAGAGTCCGTGCGTTTAAAGAAAAAACCGGCGCACAGACCAAAATTCATCCGGGCGGGACCAAATTGTGAAAATAGGGATGGTACGATATTGTGACAGATAGCAGTTGTTTGTAGCGTATAGGTTACAGATATAAATATGTACAAAGATATTTAATCAAATGTCTTTTGTGCGAGTAATAATTATATGTATACTTGTTTATGAATATTACGCATCGTAAATAACATTTAAATATTATTCAGTTAAATGTTTATTAATAGTCAACATCTGTAAGTTGGGTAGTACAACTTCTACTGCGCCGATTTTTCTCTAAACGCACGGACTCTACAATTATTTGGTTTATTTAAAAAAATAAAAGCACATCTAAGGTGCCCTCTGAAAGGTAAACAAAAAATCCCATTTAATCAAAGTCGTAACTCTTATAGTTTTCGAGATAGTACACGTAAGCCCCGTAAAAACTCATTTTTCACTGTCTCAAATCTCGGAAACTATGGAAGATCGGACTCATATTGATTAAGCATTTTTACTCATTTTGATCAGTACTATATGCCCTTAAATTTTTTTACAGTATTTTTGAAACTACCTGTATAATGAGGACTATCAGAGTCATTGACACACTTGATAGTTAATAGTATATTATTCAACAAGTTTATAATGATAATACAATATAATAAATATAAATAATGTTTTCATACTTAAATTTATAATAATTATTAGTAGTACCACTAATGCGGTTTACAAATTTGACATTGACGTATATCGTTTGATTTTGTTATAATGATGTTTGAAAGTAGCGGTAGTGGGGATAAAAAAACCAGAGAAACCAGGAATATTTCGTGGTTGCCGTGATCCGACTTTTTACCAACCTTTTTCAGGAATCGCGCTCCGAATAGAAACCGGTAAATAATTTCAGGACTTACGGAACACTAAACCGTAAACGTAATCGAACAGGTTGCATAATTGACATTCTATTTATATAGTAGATGTTTCTATGGTTATAACATTGCTAGCTGCTTTATGATATTTAATTTCTTTATCATATTTTTAACTCTATATACATTGAATATGAAGTATAAAATGCAATCAATTCTTATAGAGAATAAAAAATGTTGTGAAAAAATGATATTAAACAGCATTTTTTTAAGAAAAACTGTTAAAATTTTCTAATTAGGGTACTTCCGGTCGACCAATTATAACCAAAATCCAACCAGCTCTTCTTAAGGATGTAAATAAGAGGAATACGCAAAAATTATAATTTTTGGAAATCGTCATACGCACATACATCCATACATATACATACAGACACCATCGTAAAAATAGTAAAATCGTATTGTAGGGACCCTAAAATGTGCTTATTCATTAAATTCATTTGATTTTTTGACCAAAGACAATATCTTCCTTACCTAAAGGTGACGGAAGGCAAAAATCTATATAACCAATTTATTCATGTGTATCATACGATAATTTGTATCGAAATGAAACAAAATCTGTATCTGTATATAATGATGGTCTATATTGAAATTTTAAAAAATCCGAATAATAACGATAATCTGTATCGAAATGAAAATCTGTATCTTAATGAGTGTCATTCAAAAATAGATGACAAATACATAATAGGTATATTAAAGCATAGAAGTGGAAAAATAACTATTAAACATATTTAGGTATATATTTTTTATGTGTTGTTTAATTTATGTGCCTTCAATTATTAGGTATATATTTTTTATGTGTTGTTTAATTTATGTGCCTTCAATTATTAGCGAACTACACTGTTTAAGAACAAAATTACGGCTTAACAAATAACAACGAAGATTTTCTTGAACAGTTTCAAATTAAAGATATCATAAATAACAAAATGTTGTGGACACTTTGAAAATTAGAAATAATTATTGTTATTGGTGGAAATCGAACCAGTACCGTCCGAACGACAATTAGTCACCAAATTAATAATAGTTAACTCAATTTAAACAAAATCAATTACATAAAAACAGTTTTACCGGAGGCCTTCTCTGTGACGAATTTAAAACAGTAAATCTCGGGCTCATCCTAATTTAGGTTTAGGTGTTACGTGGGTGAAAGTATTGAGCCCCATAAAACACCGGGAAGAATTTGTCGGCTTAGTTGTCTCCCTTGGAGTGGGCCCCGGGCACCGCCCCGCCCGCTTGCCAACCCCTTCTACGGGTAGTGTCTCGCTACTGGAGCGCCTCGCGCGCACATTCGTCAAGATTTCCGCGCCAAAGCCACGCACCAAAGTCGTTTCGTTTGTGTACGCAAGCCGGCCAGACTGAGAAGACGAAATATTGCACAGCTGTTAAAACTTTTCTTATGGAACAACGTTTCGTGACAAATTTTGGGGAAAATTCCATCCGGAATTTCATAATTAGTTTACTTCAGTTTAGTTAAAAGCTTGGTGAAATGCTGCTAATATACTTTCCTCACATTTTGCTTAATGTGGCCACAGCTTTCACTTTAATTCAGATGAATAAGACAGAGTTACACGACAGATTTTAACGCACACACATGCAGTGCGAAAATTTACGTATCAAATTAGTTTTAGGAAACGTTTCTACTACTGTGTTACAAAAAAGGGCATGTGTAGTTAAGGATTAAACATTATTTCTTAATAATATTTATACGTATTTCGAATTTAATGTTTTGGTGAAAGGATGAGGTTACGTCAGAATAACCGGAGTTTATATTTACAGACATATTGTCTACATATCTATATCACGCTGAGGCTATACGCCATAGCGACGCCATTATATTATACTCCTTATACAAATAGGGGATTACAGCTCAATCGAATTAAGAGAAATTAGTAAAAAATAGTGAAAGTAGATGCTCAATAATAAATATTAATAAAGAAATAAAATGATATAATTGAAATAAGGGGGGTTTTGTTTTAGCAGCTCGTCACTCATATGAAATCCATATATATTATTTTGATTGGAAACTCAAAGACCACCTATAAATATATAACGAATACCGAGTTAGGGGGGTGGAGTCTACTACCAATGGAAGTAGACAAATTCAAATAACGGACACGTGGCTACCAGTTCAGTACTGCAATTCTCTAACGGCTTGTCTCCCCAATTTTTTTACTGGATATAAAAGTATATGGCCTCCTTAATATTCAGTTAAAATTTGAAACAGAAACTATTTAAATTAATGTACATAAAGATGAAAAATAACAGAACAGAACAGAAACTATTTAAATTCATGTACATAAAGATGAAAAATAATGTACTACTCTTGCCCTACGGCTTGTCACCCCAATTTTTTTACTGGATATAAAAGTGTATGGCCTCCTTAATATTCAGTTAAAATTTGAAACAGAAACTATTTAAATTAATGTACTTAAAGATGAAAAATAACAGAACAGAACAGAAACAATTTAAATTCATGTATATAAAGATGAAAAATAATGTACTACTCTTGCCCTACGGCAATTTTTCACCGGATATTCACCAATAGTCTTAGTTTTACTTATACTTTCTGATAATTTTTACTTTCCGTCACCTTTAGGTAAGAAAGGTATTGTCTTTGGTCATAAAATTCGGGGGTGAATTTTTGATGAATAAGTACGTTTTAAGGTCCCTATAATATGATTTTACTATTTTTACGATAATGTCTGTATGTGTGTGTATGTAACAAAAATTTCGCCTTCGATAACTCGAAATTGCAAAAATTATAATTATTTCGTATTCCTCTTCGTTACATCCATATGATTGTATTTTGGTTATAATAGGTCAGCCGGAAGTACCCTCATCTGAAGATATTAAGACTGCATTTTATACTTCATATTAAATTTACCTTTTAACTCTATATCCATTTAATATCAAGTATAAAATGAATTCAAATCGTATAGAGAATAAAATATTCTTTAATATTTATAATAACATTAAATGTGCAAAAATGATATTTAACATCGTTTTTTCAAGAAAAATTGTTAAAATCTTCAAATGAGGGTACTTGCGGTTGACCAATTATAACCAAAATCTAATCAGCTCTTCATATGGATGTAACGAAGAGGAATACGAAAGAATTATAATTTTTGGAATTGTAGTATTAGAGTTATCGCATTATAAAATTTTGGCACACACAGACACACACACATACACACACACACATACACACACATACACACACACATCATATTCTAGGGACCAAAAACGTGCTTATTCATCAAAAACTCACCACCGAATTTTTTGACCAAAGAAAATACCTTCCTTACCTGAAGGTAACGGAAGGTAAATATACGGGTATTTTATTTTTTTGTGTAGTATCATACATGTACCCTTGTACAAATTAAAATTTAATCCCATACTCCATTCTAGCGTGCTCTCGTGTAATAATAAATAAGTTTAGCATTTACACTAACTATTAGGCGTTTTCATAATTTGATATCCAAATAATAATATAGAAAACTGTTTACTGTTTTACAGACGGGAGCAATAAATTACTTTCGATATAAAACAGTCAGAAGTGTTATAGTAATAAATATACATCTTCATTTTCTTAACCTACATATGTATATAGGTACATTCGACAATAACTGCAATTATCCTTATTCAATTTCACATTCATACGACATGTATTCACATCTCGTACAATAATTTTAAAAAAATATTTTTTGCAATATACATTTACGATTCCGACTTCCCTGCACCATCATATAATTCACATATTTGGCATAATTCATCAATGAATTATTTCAAAAGTAGCAAATAAATTCCCTGATAATCTTCAGCTGTCCCGTATGTCGTGTAAAGAACGATTATTGTTGGCGACATATGAGTTTTTCTTCTCAGAAGACATTACATTTTTATGATGGAATGTTTTATATGTCTTTAATTGATGAGAGATATTCTTAGACATGTGCAATGCAAGGTTTTAACCAGTCCGGTGGCGTGAACAGAGAATATCAGGTGAACTGTGTGACAGCTGTAAAATGAAGAGAACTTTTTTTACATTTTAGTGTGTTTTAAATGTAAATGTGATGTTTTTTCACACTTAATATTGTGTGTATAACTATATTGAATGTGTTGTGCATTGTTGTGACCCGGGTTTGATCGAAAATGCGACAATGAACGAATTATATTAAGGTAGTGTGTTAATTTTATTTTTTCAATATGATAGGTTATATTTATAAACGTGTTATAATATAGGTATGTGTATATTATTGCAATTTTTAAATGCAGTTCACTTTAAGCCATCGATATTTGTTTCTCCTTTTTACAATTTACAACATAAATGATACTTTATCTATTGAAATCTTGTTAATGAAGCTAATTAAATATTTTCATAATAACAATGAATTAAAATTTCTTTTTTCTATAGCAAATTTTCAAGTCTACAAATAATTTGTGTGGCACGATAAAATATGACTGTGTCAACGTTATGTTTGGGGGTGGTTTGGGGCTATATGTCTGCTGACGTGCAACTTTTTTTAGACCGAAACCCATTAAACATTAAAAAAAAATGTTGACTATTATTTGATTCTGAAATATCGAAAGAAGACTAAGTTTTTAGAATTTCATTTTTGGAAACCCTTTTACCTCCCGCTACCCTTATTACCTTCGGAAAATACCTTTAAATGTTATTTTTTCGAAATTTATGATTAAGTTTTTAGAATTTAATTTTGTAATGACCACGTTTTAAGGTCGTTTTAAGGTCCCTAGAATCCGATTTTAATATTTTCACGATGATATATATATATGTGTGTATGTGTGGATCCTCCGCTCTAACTCAAAGAATATTATTAGGAAAATTTTGAAACCTTGCTTTTCAAACTTGTTCTAATATGACAGAACCTATTAAATTTTGGTGTAAATCAGATAATCGGAAATGGCACTTTACTTGAAGCTTAAAGTAGTTTTTCTTCTAAAAATACATTTAAATGTTGTTTTTTCGAGAGTTATTTTGTTATAAAAATTAATGATTATTAAATTTTCTACAGGTTTGTATTAATACGTTTTCTATTTATTTTATGGACAATTATCTATAATTTAAATCCCGGAGTCTATGCTTTAAACAAACACAACTCCTTAGTTACACAGTTCATATCTCAAATGTATGTAACTGACAGATAAATGTCACTGTCAAAGAACTAATCATTTGAAATTAATAATATTAACCTTTTAAAAAGAAAATAGTAAATAGAACCATAGTTATATGGAATGGAATTGAATACACCAGTTACAGCATAAATAAATATGTATATTTAAATTAATAAAAATGGCGGGAGGTATAGTGTTGGCCACATCAGATTTTTACCTCCCGCTACCCTTGGTAAGGGAAGTATAGGGATCGTGCTAAAAATCGCATATTAAGATTTTGGTAAATGGCCACGTTTTAAGGTCCCTAGAATCCAATTTTTACATTTTCACGATGATGTCTGTGTGTATGCGTGTATGTGTGTGTGGTTCCTCTTTGAGCTCTAACTCAAATACTATTATTCAGACAAATTTGAAACCTTGTATTTATACCTTATTTTAATATGGAAAGAAACCATTATATTTTGGTGTAAATCAGATAACCGGAAATGGCACTTTACTTGAAGGTCGAAATAGTTTTTCTCCGAAAAATACTTTTAAATGTTTATTTTTTCGAGATTTATGTTATAAAAATTAAAGATTATAAAATTTTCTATTGGTTACATTAATACTTTTTCTATATATTTTATGGATAAATTTTTAAAATTATCTATAATTTAAATCACAGAGCTTGCGCTTTATACAAACACAACTACTTGATTAGACAGTTCATATCTCAAATTCCTCAAATGTATGTAAATGACAGATATATTTCACTGTCAAAGAACTAATCATTTCAAATTAATAATAGTAACGTTTTAAAAAGAAAATAGTAAATAGAACTATAGTTATATGGAATGGGTTTTAATACAGTTTTTAGTATAACTAAATATGTAAGTATGTATATTTAAATTAATAAAAATTTAATAGTGGGAGGTGTTGTGTTGGCCACATCAGATTTTTATTTTACATTTTACTGATAAAAATAAAGTGTACGAATAATTTTATGAGCCACTGTATCTATTTTTATCATATACGGTTTTTTTGATTTTATGCAGAATATATTTCATTTAATTAATTATATCTTTTATTTGAAAGTTATTAATTTATAGTTGACATATTTGAATTAATTTAGTTTAATTAATAAATGGAAATAAAGCAATTATTTTAATTTGTAATTATTTACAAATAACTTTTCACCTATTTACCTACTTAACTGCAATTATATTAATTATTATTCTAACATTTAATAAAAAAAAAACAAATATAATTGATCCAATTTCAATAACAATATATCAAAACCAACAATATATCTTATTTGAAGAAAGTATTGATTTTATTCACT
Source organism: Harpalus rubripes (assembly GCA_963082715.1). Classification (NCBI taxonomy): domain Eukaryota; kingdom Metazoa; phylum Arthropoda; class Insecta; order Coleoptera; family Carabidae; genus Harpalus; species Harpalus rubripes. The sequence continues at coordinate 83,658,021 of OY720449.1, forward strand.
GTGATTCATAAATAATTTCTTTGGATAGGTACCACTTAATTCGTTCTGATGGGGATAGAACCCTTGCATTTTCTGTCTCCTACGCCACTGGTCGGTCACCGCGTGTTGTATTTCTTGTTTTAAAATATGCCCCATGTTATCTGTCAAGAGCACGCTTAGATTTACTTCTTAACTTTTTCTTGAATACATTAAAATATTAAATATTTCTTTAGCAGATAGCATAAATCATGTGTTTGCCGCATCTTGCCCTCTGTAGGCTGCGTTGTTTGTTTGCCAAACATTCTAAGAATTATTCGAAACAAAAAACTGCAAAGGAGACATTTTATTATGTTATCTGCCAGGACAAAATGGCGATATGAGACGGAGACAATGACGGCAAAAAATTGATATAGAGACTCTTTCAAGAACTCTTGAGAGGAGATATCTTTCAGTACTAAAATAGACAGAAACCAAAAAGGAGATATTTTACAATCTTTTTGAATAAAATTTAGTTGGAAATATATTAGAATGGCTACATTTTCTTTGGCTTAATGCATTCAAAAACATTTACTACTTTAGACAATGAGTAATTAAAACAGTATAGTAATAGTAACAAATTAGAATAGGGGTCATTTTTATTAAAAGTGGACCATAAAACTGTATCAAACTTTAAAAATAATTATTATTTCCGATTATCTGATTTACACCAAAATCTAATGGCTTCTTTCCATATTAAAATAAAGTAGAAATGTAAGGTTTCAACATTTTCTGAATGATAGTATTTGAGTTAGAGCGGAGGATCCACACATGCATACACACAGACATCATCGTGAAAATGTCAAAATTGGACTCTAGGGACCTTAAAAAGTGGTCATTTACCAAAATCTCGATATGCGAGTTTTAGCATGATCCCTACACCAACCTCCCTTACAAAGGGTAGCGGGAAGTAAAAATCATAGAAAACGTAAGTAATAAAAATATGGTGTGGCCAATACAATACCTCTCGCCATTTACCGCCCGAGTGACAAAAAAGATTAAGCTAATCTTTATTTTTGGATTAGCGAATTTTAATCTAATTTTGGCAGTTTATTTCTTAAAATATAGTCTAATCTAATCCAAGTAACTACCTTTTTGATAGTGATGCACGACGAGGCGAGAGTACTCTCGCATCTCGTCTCGTCTCGTTCCATTATGCGAGACGAGAACGAGAGCGAGATTGCAGTTTAAAATTCAAGGCGAGATCGATATAACAACTGCGAGAAGCGAGAAATCTCGCGAGATTCTCGCAATAAAAATTATTTGTAACCTTATAGCTTTGATTCATAAATTCAATGAAAAATGCATCGTACAAGGAGTGGAATCAGTGCTAATTATTGCATAAAACATGCGAATGTGGAAATTATATGAATTCACTATATTTTTTTGAGTCTATCTAGAGTCGACTGGTATCGGTCCCAGAGCGAGGATATGCAAAATAATGACAAAATCAGTTTTGCATTCAGTAGAACTAGTTTTCTCCAATATTTCAGCCCCTAATTCATCCCAGTTAATACCATGGTTAAAAATTCTTACCGCCCCTGAAAAGTAAAGGATAAACGTCGATGGGAGTAATTGGTTGTTGGCGGGTTCCCAGTGTAGCGGTTTTTTAAAATAAAGTGACCCACACTTATACAAAAAATAATTTTTTAATGTTTAATTAGTCTTACTGACGACTGAATGTATTAACTGATGTTCGTATTGAAATAGTTTAGAGATCACAATTTGGTGATAAATTAGATATTTTAGAGGTAAATTAAATTATTTTCTAATATATTTTCCGCTGACCGTAAATAAATAAACATTATGTTCGTACTGAAATAATATGGTGACCAGAATTTAGTGTTTCGTGTCTTTATTATAGTTATACGACTGCAAATACACGGATTGGTGCGTACTTGTCTCATGTGCGAGAACGAGAGCGAGATCGAGATTACAGATTCGAAAACGAGATGAGATCGATATTTTGTATTTCTCTTCTCGTCTCGCCTCGCGTGCGTCACTACTTTTTGATAATAAAATGAAGATTAAATTTTAAATACCGGGATAAAATAGAATTCACTAATCCAAAAATGAGAATTAGCTTAAACTTTTTTGCGAATTATTAAATACATACATACATACAAACAAAATACATACCTAAATATTTACATATGCTGGAAACTAGGAAACTGTATTGATTTTCTTTCCTATTGTTCTATATTTACTTTTTTCTTTTTAAAACGTTACTATTATTAATTTGAAATGATTATTTCTTTGGCAGTGACATTTATCTGTCAGTTACATAAATTTGAATAACTGCACAACCAAGGAGTTTTGTTTGTTTAAAGCTTAGGCTCCGGGATTTAAATTATAGATAATTTTATAAATTTATCCATAAAATATATAGAAAAATTATTAATGTAAATTTGTAGAAAATTTAATAATATTTAATTTTTATAATAACATTAATCTCGAAAAATAACATTTAAAGGTATTTTTCGTAGAAAAACTATTTTGAGTTTCTAGTAAAGTGCCATTTCCGGTTATCCGATTTACACCAAAATCTAATGGGCTCTTTCCATTATAGAAAAAGTTCGAAATACAAGGTTTCCAAATTTTCTGAATGATAGTATTTGAGTTAGAGTGGAGGATCCGCACATACACACACACACACACGCACACACACACAAACACACACACACACACACACACATACATACACACATACACACAGACATCATCGTGAAAATGTTAAAATTGGATTCTATGGACCTTAAAACGTGGTCATTTACCAAAATCTCGATATACGATTTTTAGCACGATCCCTATACCTTCCTTACCAAGGGTAGCGGGAGGTAAAAATATGGAATTAATTTTTCTTCAAATATCGTTCCAGAAATTTACGTTCCGTGGGCCATAAAGAGAGGCGCAACGGGCCGTATGTTGTGCAGCCCTGCTACATAGGTACCTATGTGTTCTTAAGAATGTTGAAATAGATTCTTTTATGTAATTCCAAATAGCAACACGACTGTTTCAGACCAATATGAGATTAACATCTAAGTCACAGATTATTAAAAAATATATTTTACTAATACTAATTACGAGAATTTTAATAAGTATTCCTGTTTACTACTTGAGTTTTGTTAGAATCGTATCGAGTTTCTCAGAACCACAGTCGATTACCAAACCGCTAGCCTCCGCATTCTTCCAAATTTGTAAATTAAAAATGTAAATGTCTTTCCCCAACTTATCTCGTTTGGTTCTTGTACCTATAGCAACATTGTAGCTCTAGCTTGAACAGAAATGAAAAGTAGCTGTGGTGGGATTTGATTTATTGGCATTAATGACAGGGTGCGGGAGTGGAATTTGCATTTGCAAACTGAGCCGATAAATCAAGCACGCATTAAGGAGACACCAGACACCGCCGTTGCCACGGGGCTCACTCACTAACCATTTTACACCAAACGTATTATTGTTCTTGTCATAATGAAACGTACTGCAATGAGCATGAGCAACGACCAGTGAGCATTGCCAACAATGAGATTGTTTTGCGAAGGGGATTCTGAAATTCAGGAAGTATTTGTAACTGTAAAACTACCTTTAAGAAAGAGATATTGGAATAATTTAATAATTATGTATATTAAATACTTACTAAGTTTATATGCAGTTTTGAATATGGTTTTAGTTTTCAGTCAAAATTACATAAAACTTTTTAAATGCAATTTTCAAAACAAGTCGACAGATTGGTTTGACAGCAGTTTCGGCACATGTGCATTTGGTTGATATAAGTGCCAGAACCTCTTCACTAAAAATATTTCGTTTTGCCATTATTCCAAACAAAAAAAAAAAAAAAAATACATCGTACTACTATGCACAAGATCTACACAACTACGTACTATGTTTGTTCCGAACATACAAAAACATGTATTCGCGAATACGAATACAAATTGTATTTTTACCTGCCGCTACCCTAGGTAAGGGAGGAATATAGGAATAAGGATCATAATAAAATCGTATATTGAGATTTTGATAAGCAAAAACGTTTCAAGGGCCCTAGAATACGTACTTACATATTTACTTATGCTGGAAACTGTATTAACAGTATATTCCATAACTTAACCACGACCGTGGTTATGGTTTTCTTATGGTTCACGTGGTCAGAAATAAGATAATGACCACAACAACCACAAATAATTGTGGTCGTTGTGGTCACGAAAAAACCAAAACTTTCAGGTACCACGTTCCGAAATGGAACCTCGATCCTGAAATAATGTTCTGGTTACATTCCGGAACGCTTAACCAGAATCTTGGTCACCGCGGTTAAGTTACGGAATATATTATAAGTTTCATTGCATATAAGTATGGTTCTATTTACTATTTTCTTTTTAAAACGTTACTATTATTAATTTGAAGTGATTCGTTTTTTGACAGTAACATTTATCTGTCAGTTTCATAAATTTGAAATATGAACTGTTCAACCAAGGAGTTGTGCTTGTTTAAACCGTAGGCTCCGGGATTTAAATTATAGATAATTTTATACATTTATCCATAAAATATATAGAAAAAGTATTAGTGCAAACCAATAGAAAATTTAATAATCTCTAATTTTACAAAAACATAAGTATCGAAAAAATAACATTTAACATGCAAAATTGAAATTTAGTGTGCTTATCAAGGGATACTAATTCTACGGATTAATTTTCAAATCAGTCAATTTACATGTGTAATATTAGAAAAAAATTAGAAAAATTGTAAAATTTCCAGGTTTGTTCTTCAAATCCCGAAAAAAACTAGTTTCCAAGCAACGGTTCTGATAGTATGGTGGTAGCGAGTTGCTTGGTAATAAACAAAATTCAGAGAGACGTGTTCGAAACCAGCCGAACTTATTTTGAAATTTTTACTTTTCAAAATAATTTTTATTATTAATGTTTCTAATCTTTTATTAATATTTAATAAAATGGATACATTATATGCAACGAAATTTATTTATTTTATAAAATATAAATCGCACTAAATACAACAGCAAGAATTAAACAAATATTTGAAATGACCGCCATTTTGTACTAAGCAAAATCCGAGAAGACCATAATATTGTTGTTGTCTCACTTTGGTCACCTGTCGATTTGAAATAAGGCTGCAGTCATTTCTCATTGCCGCTTTTAAGATCTTCTAAAGTGGTCAATTCATAAGATCGTAAATTTTTGATTATAAATGACCCCAAAGAAAAAATCTAAGGGGCAGGAGATCTTGCAGCCATTTAATTGATGCATTTAAACAAATCCAAAAATATTTATTGTAATCAGTGTAATTCAGATTTTACAAAATATAATTTATGATTGAAATAATGTTTAAAATTGATTAAATATGAATAAAAGATTAAATATATATTAATGAAAAAAATATTTTGAAAAGTAAAAATTAAAAAAATATATTTGCTCTCGAATGGTTCCGAACTCGACTCTACGAATATTTACTGAGTTTACATGCAGTTTTGAAACCATTTTTAAAACGTTTTTAGTTTTGAAAACGCCATGTATACAGTGTCAAAACGGTTTTGAATTATCTCAAACCAAAACTAAAATTCATGGGTTGGACTGGTTTCAAAACTACTCATGTAAACACTTAAAATTCAGTTTCGATACTGCGCATGCGTACAGAGCATAATGTTTCTGTCGCTTTGTGTTACTAACCTTCAAATATATTGACAGTTGTGTAGTTTTAGTGCGTAGTGGTACGAAGTATAAAAAATAATTGGAATAATAGCAAAACGAGTATTTGGAGTGAAAAGGATCTGTCACTTACATCAGCTAAATGCGCATGCTCCAAAACTGATTTCAAATCAATTTTTAACCTTGTTTTGAAAACTGCATGTAAACAGTTTTGCATAATTTTGACTGAAAACTAAAACTATTTTCAAAACTGCATGTAAACGTAGTAATTGTTTATTACCAAGCACACAGGCTATTATGCTATTTGAACCGTTGCTTAGGAACTATTTTTTCCGGAATATGAACAACAATCCTGGAATTTCGATAAGTTTTTTTAATTTCTTCTAGTATTACACATGTAAATTGGCTAATTTGAAATATAATCCATACAATTAGTATCCCCGGATAAGCATAAAAATATCAACTTACTATCTTGCACTAGGGAGATGCTATTCACATTTGACTGATTTTCCATGTTAATCCGCTATGTGTCGGTTGGCCTGGTATCCCTCCCTTACTGAGGGTAGCGGGAGTTAAAAAGGATGTCTATGTGTGTTCTTTGAATTTTTTGTAAGATATGTAAAACTGAATGTTCAAATGTACGAATGTATTCTGTGTACATGAATTGTAATAATTTGTAAGGTCATACTGTAAGTCTGATAATATCCATTATATTTTGTATGTATTATTTTGTGTATTACATGCGTTAGACCCTGAAAAAATGCAAGTATGCACCGAAACGTAGAATAAATACTGTTTGACTGAGATTTCGAGTAATTGTTTACACCTTATTTCTTATTAAATTTATACCCGATCCAACCAAATGAGTCTTGAAGACTAACCGCGCCCGGTGATCGTAATAGGTTATTTAAAATAATTAAAAATTTACGTTCGTTAGGTGCACTATTTTATTTTATATTATAATCATCTCATTTGTTGATTTTAATAATTAATTTTCTTTTCTTTTGCAGGTGAGTTTCCTTCAATCCTCTGCTGTTTCTGCTTTCGTTGCTTTGGTGAGTTGCCCGCATCCTTGTATATTGCATTATAATAACTAGTTCGTATATTACATAGTAATTAAATTCATTGCTTCTTCAGCAGCAATACACCGCAGCCTTAAATAAATTTATTACCCTCACTTGATATCATCATTGATTATTAATAAAGATTTCCAGGCGTAATCCGATTTATATAAGTCGGTTTTTCGCGAATTTCGTTGTTTTGTGTTCATTAGCGAAAATGTGATTTATCGTGCTGTTCTTTGTTCGCGTTAATTTATGAAAAATTCTCTCTCACCTTGAAATATTAACTGGGAGATTAAATCATGCGGTATGAGTTATGTTTGGATAATTTGTGGGACCGACCATGTGGGAATTCAGTTAGATTGAAATTCGAGAAGCTCACGAGAGATTCATTGTAGGTACGGTGTACGGGATAGGTATGTTTTTGTTGTTAGATTGAGGTATACCTGTGTGATGGGAATTTATTACGAACATACGGTTATTTATTGCCAAAAATTTGTAAGAAATTTATGGGGTTATAATATGTAAACCAGTAGAAGATTCATTTGAATAACAGTAGTATTATTATCAGCGATATATGCTGCTAACTTTAAACCTTAGGTTGATATTTGGTAATAATTTTATTCTATAAATATTAGGAGTATTTTTTAATGGACAATAAACCATATTTAGCACTCTTCTTCTACTAAAGCAGGTAATCTAAAAATAACAAAATAAAAAAGAGACATTATGTAATGATGCATTAATAAGAAAAAAGTACAAGCTATTTCTATAGTTACTAGAGACGATCACAAGAAGTAAGATAATAGCTGTAATCTTTTTGGACAAAATCTCATCTAATCTCAGATCATTTCAGATAAACTCAGGAAATCGTTGTTCTTTTTGACACAACTGATCTGAGTTGTTCTGAGTAAACTCACTTCCCCCCTTTCCGATGCTACACTGCCAGTTTACAAAACTCAAATTGATTTGTAACACTCAGTATGCATTTTAAGGTTATATAATACAACAAATTTTATATTCACATATACAGATATACTTACAGTAATATATTTTCAACATTATCCTTTTTTCGTTTATAAACAGTATTATAGATCGGAAAATAAGTCAATAATTTTGACAACTGTTACAGCAAATACTATCGGCAAAGAAGGAAGTGATAAAATGGAATTAAACTCGTTCTTTTCGCATACATCACAACTCACTTCATCTCAACTCAGTTATGTACTGAGCTGAGTTTCAATTGGGACAAAAAGAATACAGCTATTGTGTTAATCGCGCAGTAAACGCGGTAATAAAATATTCTCGGTCACTACCGACGTTTCTGTCAAATTAATGATTTGACACAATGGGGTGATACCAAAAAGAAAAAAATGTTGATTTTTCTTTCATAAATGAAAAATTTACTCAAAATTAAGAAGTCATTTGAAATTTTATATAAACTGTAAAAATTTAAATAATATTTCTGTAAAACTAGAAACTTATGTGAAATATATATTTTCGTAAGTAGTTTAAGTGAAGTTTCAGAAAAAAAAAAAATGAAACATGTGATACAACCCCATTGATTTAAAGCGTATTTTTGTAATACAAAATGTTACAAATTCCACTTTTTTATTTACTGAAAACTGCTTAACACTTTTTACGTGATATTTAACTGTCAATTCATTAGAAAAAGATAGCTCTAGTAACCTGGCATGTAACCGTCCTACATAACGCGTTTACCTGTTTGACGAAATCGCAAGGAGCCGGAATACTCAATAAAATGCTGTTAAAGCTCATCCAGCAATCATTCGAACAAATAACTTTTAAATCCTACGTACCTACACAAATCGTTGCTATTGTGAAAAATTTTACGTTTCACGCAAATATAGCTTCCTTCCAGCGCACATTACCTACATGTCTATGAAAGTTGAAAATTGCTTGAAACAATTCAAATAGGGAAAAGGACCGTAGTCGGACAGTAAAATTCTTATCCATCTTATCTTATGCTTGCTGAACATCTGGCAACGTGTACATTACATGTTGGCGTTGCCAGGTGCTCAGTTCAGTAATCAGCGTTTATTTTCACAATAGCAACGATTAGTGTTGGCACGTAGGATTTAAAGGCATTTGTTCAAATGATTGCTGGACGAGCTATACCATGTAATCGTAGGTAACCTCTCAGAATAAAAAAAAAACTCCTTAAAGAAGAGTGCTGCATTCAACCCACTGTCATCTATATAATATCGATATTAAATATAGAATTACATGTTTTTATTTAATTAATTTTGTTCAGCATTTAGACTAAAAATGTCTGAAGTAATGTAAACAATTTTACAAGATCTAATTTGGTCTGCGAAAACAATGTCTTATTACAGCTAATAATTTATAAGCAAAATTAACAAATTGCAATTACTCATAAAATAGAAATCGAGTATAAATTACCCTTTCGTGTCTCCCTAATCTTACCCTGCAGATGTTACTTCCCACCCTTCAATATATTCTCTTTCTCTTCCTCTTCCTGTCTTTCGTATTCCAAGCATTTTGTCTTTTACTTCTCTCAAATGCATCACTCTTTCTTATTGTTACATTTATTGTATCTGTCAAACGCACAATTAATCCATTTGTCAAATATTTATCTGCATCAGAATCGATGAGATTAATTCAAACGTGAAATTAAAATCTGCAGTTATGCAGTATTTATTCTTTTGATTATTTTAAACTTAATAATTTACTATTTAACTGAGCTTGGTGTAAATGGCCTGTTTTGTATTAACGTATGCACTGCCTTTTTTTTATAAATGGAGAAAAATAGAATACCATGCAGTGATCAAATATCTAAACAAATTTACAAAGAGATAGCTAATACTTTGGGAACGTATTGTTTTTCATATGCAATGGTAAAAAAGTGGGCAACTGAATTTAAACGTGAGGAGAAAAACATTAAATATGATTATCGCAGTGGAAAGCCTGCAACTTTTACTACTGAAGAAAACACCAATTTGAATCACCATATGGTTATGGCAGACCGGCGAGTCAAAGTTTGAGAAATGGTAGAGGCTGTGGGTATTTGCTATGAACGGATTTTAAACATTTTGACCAATGGGTTAAAAATAACAAAAATTTCTGCCACGAAAGTATTAGTGATTGCAAATAAAGGCCGTATTTATTTGGAACTTTTAGAGTAACTTCTTAGGTTAGTCAGTTGAAATGATCCTGAACAGACTTAGCTCACGCAGCAGATTTACTGGGTTATTGTTAGTAAACCCAACCCTTCTACTCTCTCTTTCTAAACAGTTGTGTTCTTTATTTATTTCTTAAAATTGATGGATGTGGATTGCACGTGGATTTGTTTACATTTAAATAAAATTAGGTTGAAAAGAACCAGTTATGTTAACAACGATGGAAATAAATGACGTGAATATGAATTAACTACCAAATATTAGAATTGTATCATTCATTTGAAAGTAACCCAGATTGGTTAGAATCAGTTCAAGATGACTAGCAAATGAAAGTTGACGTGTAAATTATTTAATAGATGTGGTTTCTTTTCCAAACCTAGAAAAGAATAGAACTGTAAGAAATATTCAGGTATGAGGATTTTTGCATGAATCCATTTAAATATTGGACTAGGAAATCACAGGAATACATTACTGTCTTGCTTAAAATAGATGGGCGACTACGGTACCCGAATAACAAAACTGGGGAGCATTTAAAATATTTTTAACATTTTTGTTTATTCTGATTATAACAAAATATTTTGACCTTTAAACTATTTAGTTTGGCAATTCTATAATATTGGATTATTGTTAATTTCCTCTAACAGAAATTCCGACTCGAGGGTTGCTTACACGTGAGACAAACGAACCAGAATTTGCGGTATTAAGTTTTTTAAATACATCCCTGAATCCTGTTGTTCAGGTCATTTTAAATGCCTCTTATAGTATTCCACTGGTATTGAGTACAATTCTAATCTTCTCTAATGGAATTCATAAGGGTCAATTTCCTTTCAAATCAAATATAGGGAAAAGTTTTTAAATGAAACCATATTTTATTTAAACGTCAACTTCATTCGTTAGTCATACTATACGTCAGAAACCCTAGTACTATTGAATGGTGTTATGATCCTAAAACTTTAGTGACACTGCTTTACTTTCATTTCTTCTTCGGTCTTGTCTTATATCTCTAATTTATCTTTATTCCTGTGGTTGTTGCACGTTGACGTTGGTATATGATGTACTGGCGTGTTGAGGTAGCCAGCAGCCGCGTCGTAACTCAAGTAAGACGGACGTGCGCTCCATGCCAATATCTTCATACGGCGCTGCTACATCAAACCAAACCACTCGATACCGGGATAGAAACACCCTGCTGCGGCAGCAAGGCCTTACAGATTCAACAAATGCGTCAAGGAATGCTTATATCATAGAAGCAGGAAACAGAAAAAAAATTAAAATATGTCATTATGAATTGATTTCTATGGCTGTGAGGTCGCTTGGCTAAGTGCAATTTTTAAGCACGTAGTTCTGGAATTATTATTATTAAGATGACGCCTGGCAGGTGCTCTCAAATTATGATATGTTGTCATTACTAACTTAAACATATAAAAATTAGTAATAATCAGTAACCGTATTGATACATTTTGAACGGCATAATGCAAGAACTATCAGTGTCAACATTTCGTAACTTTGAAGAAGAATACTGGCTAACGGTATACTTTTGGATTTAGGTAATTTTAGTTAAATCGTCTTATTTTTGCCCCAGGATTACATAGTTAAGCTATGTCCACGTATTTTAGAGACGTCTGCATACAGGGTGTTTCAAAAATACTGTAAAAAAATTTAAAGGCATATAATACTTTTAAAAAAGCTTAATCAACATGGGTCCGATCTTCTATAGTTTCCGAGATTTGAGGCAGTGAAAAATGAGTTTTTACGGGGTTTACATCTGCTAAACTCGAAAACTATAAGAGTTACAAATTTGATTAAATGGGATTTTTTGTTTACCTTTCAGAGGTCATCTTAGATATGCTATTGTTTTTTTTTAAATCAAATAATTGTACTATGTTAAATGTTGAGGCGATCTTGCCCAATATTTAATTTTCAAATAACTTCGTAACTATTAGAAACTGATAAAAACGTTTCATATAAAATTTTATTGTTTTTTATAGTCTATTTACTGACATAGACAAAATTTTGTTCGATCACTGTCTTTGTCAGTTTTTTCGATTTTTCGGTTTTCTCGGAAACAGTTGAAGATCAGTCCTATGTTGATTAAGCTTTTTTACTTATTTTGGTCAGTACTATATGCCCTTAAATTTTTTTACAGTATTTTTAAAACAGCCTGTAGAATAAAACTATAGTTATGCTTCTTTGAATTGGCCCAAAAAAGCTGAATACCCAATTCAATTGGGTATTCAGCTTTTTAAATTTAACTTTCCATTGGAGATAAATATGCATATTAAATCGTCCGTTGCATATTCATTTTTGTAGCATATTTTCCCAAGTATTTCATTTTGCTATTATCTACTAGCCACAATTAAATTTAAAAGTTAAATTCTTATTTACGCCATTGCAATGAAAAATGATCTCTTCTGTATTCATAGTTCTATATGCGTTTACATCAACGCGAAATAATGTTTGTTAGTTAGGTACTTTCTCAACTACATTTCTACATAATTACTAGGTATACATTGCTTCTCGTAAATAAATAAATATTGAGACATGTATCGTGTAAATTAACCTTAAAATCAACTAGATTTGATTTAGAGAAACACCTGTTTACATACATATTAAACACATATGAACATGGTAATAAAGATCTCAATAAGATTAATATACTAGCGGCATTTTAAGCAATAATTGATCACTGTAGTTAATCATGAAAATCCATAAATTTGAAATTAATCTGAAAATGCAATCGGTAGACACTTGAAAAACGGTTATAGAGAAAGCTTGAATAACAGTATAATTATTAGATTGCACCAATAATGAAACATAAGTATGCACACAGAAAATTGTGTGGAAATAATCATTATATTCAACAAAATTAGAAACAGTCGTAAGAAAAATGGGTAACATTATAGAAAAATAAGATTAAATCGCTTGTAGAGTTATAGAAAGTACAATCGACCCTCAAGGGGATAGGTAACTCCTTCGATTCAACAGAAATATGATCCTCAATCCTATCTTCTTTTCTTTTGTATCTCGGAAGTTTCCCTATCTGCCCTTCTTGATAATTGCATCGTGGTAAAGAGATAATTCTGTACGAGTGGGAACAGCGAGCAGAAGGAAACTGATAAATAAGCGAACTGAGAGTTCAATAGAGTGCCGCTTCTACCGCCTTAGTTACCGCCAAATTCCACCAGATAACTACACCGGCAAAAACAAGATGATTTATCTAGAACTCAATTCGATATTTGATCTTTTGCACATCGGTGAATTTCAATCTTTTACAAAATATAATTTGTACACTAAGGGCTGTTTTCACCAAAGTAAGGATATACGTCAGGTTCGCTAACCAAGGACCAAATTTTGAACAAGTTAACTAAGCGGAGTAAATTATATTATTTATACAAAAATATACGAATAGCTACTTGCGTGGTACTGAAAATCTGATTTCTATCACTAAATACCTGAAGTAAAGTTGAAAACGTATGTAAAAATAAAAATTTTATTTTAAAAAAATCTGATGTGGACACCACACGACTTCCTTGTATGAAGATGAAGTATAGACCCAATTATAAAATTGCACGTGTTTGGCGTAATTTGACATTAACATCTATTTTTTTATTTTTTTGTTATTTTTTGTCCTAATCCATAGCAAGCTTCATTACAAAAACCAAAAAGTATATAAGTTTTAAATTTACATATGTCGCTTATGCAAAGGGCTAATTTAATAATACTTGATGTGCTAGACGCATAATTTAATTCTCTAAAACTTATATGAAGCATTTATTTCTAAAATCAAAATGATACCATTTTATTCAAGAAAAACTGTTAACAACTTCAGGTAATATATCACTTCCGGTTAGCCTGTTTTAACCAAAATCTGCAATGTCATTCCAATTGATATAAAAGTCTTATATATCAAATTTGAAACGTTTTGGATTAAATTTTAATATAAATTTTCATTAAAATCTATTATAGGCTTCAAATAAAGTACCATTTCTGGAAATTATGTAATGACCAAAAAGGGAGATGCACAACTAGATGTTATAGAAGTCCTAAATACAAAATTTCAACTTTCTACGGCTTACCGTTTTTGAGTTATGCGAGATACGTACGTACGTACAGACGTCACGACGAAATTAGTCAGAATGGATTCAGGGATGGCCAAAATGGATATTTCCGTTGAAATCTGGAAACCGAAATTTTTCGCGAATACAATACTTCCTTTACTTTGTACAAGGAAGTAAAAAATCTGATGTGGACAACACACGACTTCCTTGTACGCAAGACTAACATGAAGCATAGACTCAATTATAAAATAGCACGTGTTTGACGTAATTTGACATTAACATCTATTTTTATTTTTTTGTTATTTTTGTCCTAATCCATAGCAAGCTTCATTACAAAAACCAAAAAGTATATGTTTTAAATTTACATATCTCGCTTATACAAAGGGTTAATTTAATAATACTTGATGTGCTAGACGCAGAATTTAATTCTCTAAAACTCTTATTTGAAGCATTTATTTCTAAAATCAAAATGAAACCATTTTATTCTAGAAAAACTGTTAACAACTTCAGGTAATATATCACTTCCGGTTAGCCTGTTTTAACCAAAATCTGCTTTGTTATTCCAATTGATATAAAAGCCTTATATACTACATTTGAAAAGTTTTGGATTATATTTTAATATAGTTTTTCATTAAAATCTATTATAGGCTTCAAATAAAGTACCATTTTTGGAAATTATGTAATGACCTAAAAGGGAGGTGCACAACTAGATGTTATAGAAGTCCTAAATACAAAATTTCAACTTTCTACGGCTTACCGTTTTTGAGTTATGCGAGATACATACGCACGTACGCACGTACGAACGTACGTAGGTACGTACAGACGTCACGACGAAATTAGTCAAAATGGATTCAGGGATGGTCAAAATGGATATTTCCGTTGAAATCTGAAAACCGAAATTTTTCGCGATTACAATACTTCCTTTACTTCGTACAAGGAAGTAAAAAATATATGTTTTTTTAATAAATTAAGATAGAAGATTTTCTTTGACGTCATTATTTTGAACTGGAGAAAGGGAAATATTTAAGAATGTAACCTGCAGATGGCGAGCGAGTGCGAGTTTTAATTTGATTTTGACATTAGTTCATTTTTCTGTCACTGTCTCTCCGCCTTTATTATTTACAATTTGCGTGATTTCTGTTACTTTTATTACGTATAGCGATTTGTTAAGCAGGAGGATTTTAACTTAACTTATACTCGTAAAGGATTAAAAAGACAAACGAAAATATTAACCTCAAAACTATTATTCAAACGACAAACAGAGATGATCTGTCATGTTTAAATTACCCGCACATGCCGTTGCTACCGGATGTACCGATGTTATTGCATTACGGCCATTCATTGGTTCGGCGTAATTCTACGTCATACACGGCGGTAATTTAAATATTAAAATTTCGTTAATATTCTGGCCAATTAATGAAAATTGAAAATTCTAAGAGTTGAATCGTGTATTTCATTCCCTTTCATTCGAGCGTGACCCGCGTATTCAATATTTCAATTTATTTCATTATTTTTTTTAAATTAACGTCATAAGTATTATTGAAATACTTTTTCTTAATTGTGTAAAATAAATATTTACGTAGCACATGTACGAGTTTGATATGGAATTTAATTAAATAAATGATGTCAAAAGAAGAAAAACAAATATGTTGAAAAGAATTCTTGTTCTCGCACGTAAGAATTTTCATCTCCACACATCTTGCTGGAATCAGACCGGCGCTAGCTTCTCAATATGGCGGACGTAGCATAATTAACGTAACTAATACTGCAGCGAAGAGATTAATATGCAATAATTTACTGCTCGCGTTGCAGTTGGTAACACTGCTCCAAGTTACATCTCTCTCTTACTCACACACTTCCCCATCTGTTCATCTTTCTCCAGCAGCCGTAGCTTTGTCTGCAGCTCGACTTGCGGAGAGATGATTAAGTGACTTCATTTAGAACACAAATTCCACCAAATGCAAATTTAATAAGTGGTTTTTTCTCCCTGGGTGTCTGCCGAGTGTTTTTTTGTGCTCTGCCTTGTACGCAGTATGGAAATCATCCTATTTCAGAGCTTGAGCTTTCGGTTTGGGTATGTAGAAGAGTTTTTTGTTACACGTAATTTTATGCCGCGTTTTAGCTGTTAGCTCGGCAGGGCAGTATTTCCAATAAAAATTTGCCTAACATCCATAAAATTTGTAAAATTGTTATGACCTAATTCACTGAATTTCCATATCGCTTTTCATTTGTAATGAACTTCATTCGTTTCCCAAAAAAAAACGAATCCGGAAGGGAAGGAATGTTTGAATAAATTGCATTATTTATCTCTTTAGAAACAAATTTTGGAGAGATTGAAAGAGGCAACTCAGTATTAAGATTCAGTTTATATTTTTTTAATCAAAATTATTTAACATGAATGACCAGTATTTTGTAAAATAAATGACGAGTAAATTGTGCCCAGGTTAGATAAAGCTAGGTTAAGTTATGTTTAGGTTAGTTGAGGTTACTTTAGATTATATTACATTTTTATTCTAAGTTTCTGATCATTTAATTCTAATTATTTTTTAAAAAAATATTGATCCAATATATAGCAGCTTTTGGTTCCCGGCCAAATAATTTTGAAAAATCTGATGTGGCCAGCACATAACCTCCCGTCAATTCCATGTTTAAAACAGCAATGAGCTTCCGATTGATCGTTTGTAAACAAAATCTAATTTCTCCAATTCTTGCAATAAATAGAAAAGTCTGTAATACGAAATTTTGTATTATATTCTACATATTATGTTCTTCCTCGAAAATCTGTTAAGAGCTCCAAATTAAGTAGCACTTCCGGTTTATCTTATAAGTATAATCAAAATCGAGTTTTAAATACCAAATTTGATAAGTTTTGGATAATGTTTTATGGGATCTCGTGGCCGCGTGCCTGAGTGTCTGGTCGCGAATCTGGGGAACCGGGTTCGATCCCGACCGACGCCAAATATTTCGAATTTTAAATGGCACAAAATTGTCCCCTGTGGTTCACTCTCCACGCCAGCAATGAGTGTCCGTGAGATGACGCCTGGTAAACGCCCGCACGGTACAAATATGTCATCATCATTACCGACATCTGTGTACAAAGCAGATTGGGACACCCAGCAATGGGTAATATGCCGTGATGATATATTTATTTATTTATTTTATTTATGTTTTAATATATTTTTTCAAAAAATCTGTTTATAGCTTTCTGTGAAGTACTACTTCCGGTTTATCGATTTTAGAAAAAAATCTAATATGTCGTTCTCATTAATATAAAAGTCTTAAATACCAAATTTGACAAGTTTTGGAATATATCATAATATATATTTTTCACGACAATCTAATCAGTGCTTCAAGTTAAATATCATTTCCGGTTTATCAATTTTAGAAAAAAATTAATATGTCATTCTCATTAATCTAAAAGTCTTAAATACCAAATTTGACAAGTTTTTAAACATATCATAATATATTTTTCATAAAAATCTGTTCAGAGCTTAAAGTAAAGTATCACTTCCGGTTCATTGATTTTAGCCAAAATCTAATATGTTATTCTCCTTACTATGAAGGTCTTAAATACTAAAATTGAAAAGTTTTGGATTATATTTTAATACATTTTATACTTTATATTCAATTAGAGTTAAAAAATCTGATGTGGACACAACACGACTTCCTTGTACGCAAGACCAACATGAAGTATAGACCCAATTATAAAATTGTACGTATTTGACGTAATTTGACATTAACATCTATTTTTGTATATTTTTGTTATATTTAGTCCTAATCCATAGTAAGCTTAATTACAAAAACCAAAAAGTATATAAGTTTTAAATATACATATCTCGCTTATACAAAGGGCTAATTTAATAATACTTGATGTGCTGGACGTAGAATTTAATTCTCTAAAACTCTTATTTGAAGCATTTATTTCTAAAATCAATATGAAACCATTTTATTCAAGAACTGTTAACAACTTCAGGTAATATATCACTTCCGGTTAGTCTGTTTTAACCAAAATCTGCTATGTTATTCCAATTGACATAAAAGTCTTATATACCAAATTTTAAAAGTTTTGGATTATATTTTAAAATAGTTTTTCATTAAAATCTATTATAGGCTTCAAATAAAGTACCATTTATAGAAATTTTGTAATGACCAAAAAGGGAGGTGCACAACTAGATGTTATAGCAGTCCTAAATACAAAATTTCAACTTTCTACGGCTTACCGTTTTTGAGTTATGCGAGATACGTACTTACGTACAGACGTCACGACGAAATTAGTCAAAATGGATTCAGGGATGGTCAAAATGGATATTTCCGTTGAAATCTGAAAACCGAAATTTTTCGCGATTACAATACTTCCTTTACTTTGTACAAGGAAGTAAAAATTATAAAGAAATTAAATTTCATAAAACAGTCAGCTTTGCTATAAACATGGTAACATCTACTATATTAAGGTAATTCTGATTGACAGATGTCAGTGTCAAGTGCAATTGACATAGTATGCTTGTGATATAATTTTACTGGCAATAGAAACTTTCTGTATGGAATTTGTAGAAAATACTTAGAACTGACTTAAGGTAATGTATTGGAAATATTGAATCTTTTGCAAGAAACTTTCTGTGTGGAATTTGTACAAGGTACATAGAACTGACGGAAGATAATGTGCTTGCCACATCAGATATTTTCAAAATTCATTCTATTTTTAATGGACACTATTCTTATTGCTTAAGGCTTAGCATCCTTGGTTTCTACAAAACAAAAAAATACTATAGAAACGTCTAAAAAACGTCCTATGCTCCAAAAGGAGCGAATAAGGATCAATAAGAATTCGTATTTATAGAAATATCGTTATGATCCAAATTTTTAGTTATTTTGTAAAGTTCCGCTCCCGAAAGTAGTCTTCTTTCTTGTACAGAGAAATATAGTAAGGTCATTATCATTGATTTACAAGTTGTTTAAATAGACGAAGAAGCCATAAGACAAACAATAATAAATGTGAAATATGGTTGTATATGCAGGGCGCGTTGTTTTATTGTTACATCGAATCCAGAGTCGCTGTCGCTAATTTGGTAAGAACCACATCCATTGCCAATAGCCACAATGGGAGGCAGGCAATTACCCACAAGTAACCGACATAAGTTCTCTCTCGTCACGATATTAAAACGTTGGCACGAGCACACTTTTTTCCACATTAGTAAATAAATGTATCATTGCGATATGCCAAAGCCATTTATATGATTTGTATGCGAAGTTATTCTGCTTCTGAACATACATCTGCTGATTTATACGACTGTAAAATATGCATTATCTAAATTTGTGTTCTATCTCTTTTATTGTACTTTAAGGCCGGTCCACAAATCACTGTTGTGAGGGAGCATTATGGAAGTTCTTTCCGCAGCCGGCGCGACTCTCGCGAGACTGTATCGCTATCGGTATCGGTTATCGATGATGCAGACAACAGCTTCATTCCTACAAACATGTTTATTCCACAGCAAGAAATTCATAGTAATGTACCACTTAGATGTACATTTCATTGCACCGTGATTTAAACCAGCAAATAGAAAACAAGATGGACAATGGAATACAACATTGTAGATCATACAGTATGAGCATTCTTTACAATTCTAGAATTTCCGAGTTTGAGAATCAAGCTCTCGTAAAATATGATTACGTAAATGGTCTGATGGAGTACACACACAGTAAGAAATTCCGTGTTAAATTTTACACTAAATGTGGTCTATTTTGGTCCACCAGCTGTAGTGTAGAATTTACCATATCGACATTTGGTAATAAACAACACGGAGATATGTGTCAATAATTAACACTATATATTTCGTAGATACTACTACACCGTGTAGTTTTTTTAACACATGAGTTATTTTAACCAAATAACTGCGGTTATTAGTACACAGTGTAGTGTCATTTTTAACTTGGTTTAGTGAAAAAATTTGTGGTGTATATTTTCATCAAATTAGTGTTTATTTTCATAAGTAAATGTGGTTATTAGTGCACTAAATAGTGGCTTTCTTTAACCAACTTTGATGTATAAATATACCTATTTGTAGTGTATATTTTCATAAATGTGTTTATATACACTGGTAACAGTGTACAAATAGTACTCACTTTTGATTTTTTTACACAAGATTTGTATTTTATTATATATTTTATAAACATTTACTAATATTAGTATAAAGGTTATACACGATGTCGAATGAGTAGATAAGTGTGATATATAAAAATATGTACTTCCATTAAAAAATTTATTGTACGTAAAAACAACATATTTTATATAAACACTTGTACTTAATTAATTAATTATTACATTATATAAATGCAGACATTATTGTTAAGGTTCATTCACAAATCAAAATTATAGTTTTATGTTTTATTTTTAAATTTTATGCAAATTAGTAGTCTACTTTCTTGTCCACTTTCTTACACTTCCACTATTTAATTTTGTAAAACTTAATAAAGTTGCCAAAGCACAGCGTTAGACGAGTATCTATACTTCCGACCACGATGAAAAATACGAAAAGAATAAACTGTTGTACAGATTTACACTTACTATTGTCTAGAAATGCACCAAATAATTTTGCAAAAGTAATGTACTTTTTTACACCAACGTTTTAAACATACACCTAGTAGTGTACTATGTACACCAATATTTTAGATATACACATAAGAGTGTATTTTTTACACCGATGTTTCAAATATGCACAAAGTACTGTATTTTCTACACCGATTTTTTAAATATACACAAAGTAGTGTTTTTTCTAAACATTATGTTTTAAAATTGCACCAGTCAGTGCAGTTTTTAGAAATACACTAGACAGTGTATTTTTAACAAATATACTGTAGTAAATTATACAAAAATTAGTTTAAAAATACAAGTAACACCAAATTAAGCAATTTTTACCCACATGTGTGTTTAAAACTAGTCATAATAAATATAATACACCTTCCAGTGATAATTTAATATGTAGAAAATTTTACACAGATATAAAATTACCAACTTAATCTTTTTACACTAACTTTTATAATACCAATTTTAGTGTCAAATTATACACGAAACTAGTTTCCCACGTTATATTTTAAGTTTACACGGCTAAAATTTCTAAGGGTGCACGCAACTCAATTTTAAAAAATCTGATGTGCCCAGCACATTACCTTCCGTCGGTTATGTATTTTGTACAAATTCCATATAGAAAGTTTCTTGACACAGCTTCTATAGTTCCAATAAAATTATAATACGAACATACTACGTAAATTGCACTTAACATTGACATCTGTCAATTAGAATAGGCGTCAGCGCCTCTAACGGCTAGTTTGATGTATTTGGATACCTAAATTTTGACATTTCGAGAAAGTGATACAATTTACATTTTTATTTTGAGTTTTTGCTATTGTATATGAATATTATACATCATAGTATATTGAAATGAATATAGAAATTATTTAAAATGCTATATGTGATGTGACTGGTTCAAAAAAGTCAAAATACCAGCGAAGGTACTGTGGCAGAAAATATAATTTTTCTCATAATATGTGTGATTTCTGTAAACCATTTTGTCATATATAGTTTTATATTATAATTTAAAATATTAGTTAAATATAACAAAATGCACAACACATGGAAATTGAGATTAAAATATTGGAAAACTTGGAAGAAAGAAAGTTGCCGCATATCACGAAATCAGTGGATGATATTAGCATCTTTATTTTGTTTTCGCAATAAATGAAGAAGATTCTTCATTCAAAATATACCAGGCTCTAAGTGGAATCAGTTGCACAAGCTCGATAAAGACGAACGATATGAATTTCTACCATAAACATTACATACACAAAATCTATAATAAATAGACGAATTATGTCAAAAATAGAGTTCTATTTCATACAACTGCAAGTATTATATAATTTTAACACAATTTTTTGCTTTTTGTATTATATCTTATTCAAATATTAACTTAAGAAAAACGTTTTTATACATTCATTACATTCAGTCATACGATCATTGTTTGAATTTTATTCATACGATAAGTATTTTTTAAATAATTTAGAGAATATGATTCAATGTCAATCTGTCCCGAAATGTATGAAAATATTCAGGAAACATGGTGTACCCGGAATCAAGATACTGGTTTTGTGGTTGACTTACGGAACATAGTATTATTCATATGACATTTAAAATTGACACAACCTAATAAAAATAAAAATTAACCAAATGAATGATAACGTTGAATAATGCCAATAAAAATAACACAATCAACAATATATCAAATATATGCTCTGTTCTATTTAAGCCCTTCAGTAGATGGCACTGGCAACAGCGCAAATCTGACTGGTTAGAAAATTTAATCTGTGGTTAAAAATTAACAACTCACTGAATTACAGAACAGTCCCGAATATCTATTTATTAAATATGAGTAGCATTAACAAAACCTCCAAACGACGCAATAAGTTTGGAAGAGTGACTGATGTAGCGAAAAAGTTCAGACTGCAAAGTCATGAAATTGGTGAAGATTGTATCTTCAATCACTTTTGGAACACTGCGAAGAAGAAGCTTAAGCTTACCTTATTATCCCATATCTATTTTTTTTTCTAATAATCACTTCAGTTTACTCTAATATTCACATATTTGAAAAAAAATAGGTTTCTGAACCTAAATTGTTTTCCTACTAAAACTAATAATGGACCTTCATCATTATTTCCTAGTAGATTCGGTAGTTCGACTAGTAAAATTCTATTTAGCTAGGCCACTTCTCTGCCAGTTTTTGCGGACGATTTTTCCTCTGGCATAAGGAGAAAATATATTTTTCATAAGAATCTGTTCAGAGCTTCAACTAAAGTAGCACTTCTGATTGCTTAATTTTAGCCAAAATCTAATATGTTTCCCATGATAAAAAAGTCTTAAATACTAAAATTGAGAAGCTTTGGATTATATTTTAATATAGGTTTTCATTAAAAACTGTTATGGGCTTCAAGTAAAGTATCAGTTCCATTTATCCAATTATACCCAAAATCTAATCAATTTATTATATGAATGCAGGAAGCTTAAATACGGAAAATAGATATATTTGGAAGTTTGTTATAAGTTATCGTGGACGAAAAAATCGTCGCACACACACACACACACACACACACACACACACACACACACACACACATACACACACACATATACACAGACATCATCGTAAATATAGTAAAAACATATTGTAGGGACCCTAAATCGTGCTTCTTTATTGAAAACTCACCATCAAATATTTGGCACGATTACATTACCTCCCTTACCTACGGTATGACGGGAGGTAAAAAGACACATTTTGTGACATTTATCTATTCCCTCCCCTGACTCTTCATGATGCAAATAGTATATAACTATTAGATACATTTAAATACGACAATATACAGCTGTATTACATCTTGTAATAAATTTCCAACATCTTTTTAATCTTTCGAAACAGCTGTTTTCCGTGTGCGTTTACAAAAACTTCTCATCTAAAAGTGTGAACCATAATTTCATCATCATTCCTGCCCATAATGCACCTTTGTCGACTGAGTTAGTGCGATAGCTGCAGATACAAATATCCGTAACAGTTTTCGGTTTAAATCCATCTTCACTTGATCTCGATGCATCGTGCTGTGGTTTTGCTAATCGGCTGTTGCAAGCTTAACAACCGATCGGATTGAAAGTAAGTTCGAGTATCTCCTTAATCCATTCATATTTTTAACGGTGTGGCTTGTCCGGTAATGGTTTTATATCAATTTCGTTATCTCGACAAGTTAATAGTGAATAGAGACGATAAATCTTGATAGTTGTGTATTTTTGTGGCGGAGAATAAATCGCCTTTATAGAGAATGATTAGTGAGTGTATCTTTGCTGGTTTAGAAGATTTATGAGAATGCGCAGGATATACCAATCTTTTTGATCAAGTATGCCTGGGTGAAGTATTTTGAATTATTTTGTTTATTGCGGAATAGGAAGCCACATAAATAAAATTTTCTACTGTGTTTCAAAATCGCTGCCTTATCAGATTACTATAATTTTAACTTTATAAATCTTTCAAGATTATTTTGAATCCTAGAGGTATAACTTTATTTAATTTAATATCTTCCTGTATCATCCGATATTACTGACAGTTGTAAACAAATGCTTTTAAAATGATAAATGATCTTTACGGTTTTATTACTTTTTACAAGTCTAGTCTAATTTAATTATAGGGAAATTCAGTATAGTTATTTAAATGAAATAAATTGTGAGAAATGACTACTGGATAAATTACAGCTGAATTGTCCACCATTTTGGAGCCACTTAAATTATTCAATATCAGCTTTACAGTATTAGGCATTTTCGAAAATTCTACCGGTGAAATGTTACCGATATATATCTGTAAACAGCTGTTTACCAGGTTACAGTTAGCGGAATCGATATTTTAAGAACGCAAGTGGTAAACCGGTAGAATTTTCGTAAATGCCTATTATTAATCATAAATGACGGGTTGTTCTACTCCAAATTGTGCAAATCATTTGAGATATGGTTTTAATTTTTACAGATACTTAAGCAATACATATATACAGAGTGATCAAAAATGGTCAGGTGACAACTTTTGTTTCAAAATAATGTCAAAATTACATTTCAATTTTCCATAACTCATTAAAACTATATTCCATATATGACAGGTGCATGACATTTGGTTAATATCATTGCCGTACGTTGATTCATATATTTGTTTCGCATTCCTTCGAGAAAAATCTTTAAGTAATTTATTTTCATCATGGCTGTTAATGAAGAGCGTGATAAATTCCTCCTTAAACATATTTTCGTTCAGGCTAACATAAAGAAGATGGTTTTTAAAATTTATTCTTATGACAGCAAATTTCAAAAGGTACGCTCATGGAAATAGTAATGCTGTCATAATAAATAAGCGGCAAATGTCAAAATCGTATGGAGCGACACACTTCAGCCATTTTTGATTTGCTTTTTCAATGTTTCAAATAGATTTCTGTTTGAATCGACTCATTTTTAATTTAAAAAAACTGATAACACTGAAAATATACACACTTTGACAGGTATGTAAAAAATATGTTTCTAAACCGTCTGAAAATTTTCACTTATCAAAACTCACTTACTTGTAAAAATACGACATCTTATTGGCTTAAAGGGTGCGAAATTTTTTTGTGACGATGTTTTGTCGAATGAAACTTGGTAACTAGGTAGAATCCTGAATTTGGATTGGCTTATAAATTTGTGAGTGAAATAGTCATATATAATAGGCGATAGGAAATAAGCAATATGACATCTGATGGTATTTTGAGGAACTATAGTTGACGGTATAATTTATGACTGTATAAACACAAGTGTTATCTATTATGTTCCTAATATTTGCGTTTAGGTATTTAATATCTCTTAACACACGCAATGCATAAATGAAATTAGTAAATGCCAAATTATCCCGTTAACATTAGTTCCTTTAAAAGCAATTTTATCTTATTTTCCATCGCCTGTATCATAAGTAGTAAATTTTTGCCGGAAAAATTGTCAGATTGTTACGAGAGCTGGTTGCCTAACAATTTATTGACTGGAATTGACAATAAAATCACGAGTTGTCAAACGAGTGATTTTTGATCAATGTCACGAGATAAATTTGCAACAGGCTCGAGTAAAGCAATCGGAAAATTTTTTCATTAATATTTTTTTTTTGGCAAAAATCTTCAAATTTTTATTGTGTTTTGAGGTGTTATATTTAAGTTTGCTTTTTCAACGTTTTAAAGAAATTCCTGTCCGAATTGACTCGTTTTTAATAAAAACTGATAACACTGAAAATATACACACTTTGACAGGTATGTAAACAATATGTTTCTAAAACGTAGGTAGAATCCTGAATTTGGATTGACTTATAAATATATGAGTGAAATAGTTATTTTAAATAAATATAATATGGCAAATATGGAAGTTATATTTAATTATGAAAAATAGTTCCTACATTAACTTATACGAAATTTACTTTTATTTCATAATTTGTAAAGATGAAATTGATGATGAAATTCATGATTATTTTGAAAGAATTTCAAAAGGGGATTGTTTGGAAGCTTTTAAGTAATGGAAGGAATGAAGGAAAGAATGGTGAAGTATATAATTGTTGAAACAAACTACATTTAATATATTTAAAATATACTTCTAAAACATATGAGCCATATTTCTTGTATAATTTTAGAGTCACGTTTATTGCGAAATAAAAACAAAAAATCCATTTATGTTATTCATAAAATTATTAGTTTTATGTTTCAAAGTTATTGAAATGAGTAGAATAGGTATTAACCGCAAGAGCAAAGTATATGTTCAAAATTTTGGTTTACTGGAAACTTTTTCCAGGCAATGAATATAGAATTCTTTGCTCGTTGGTAAATAAATTCCGGGAAAAATTCCTATAATTTATCCGCGGTGATATGAAAGAAAAGTAGGCGTGTGTGTTATGAAAGACGATCATATTATGAACAACAAAGCCTTGTTCTCATCCTCATCACGCGATCTCGAGATACAACAAATAACAGAAACTATCCAATATTCCCCGGCTGCAAACCGCAAGAATTATAACCCAATTTGGAAGTCTTTGTGATGTACACAATATGTCCGGGCACGAGCTGGACGAATGTTCCATTATAAGGGCGATGCGATATATTAAATTAACAAAATGGCGGCGTGGCATGTCGGCGGGTCGTAGGAGGCGGTGGAGGGAGATTGATCAGGGTGTGAACGGCCAGCAGGTTGGGTTAATTGAATTCGAGACAGGGGCATGGTTCCCAAAATGTTTAAAATGCTAATAAATCCAGGGAAAATAACTACTACTTGCTTGTATTTATCTCCCTTGAGACTTGAAATTCCAAACTCTTTACAAACTGTTGGTATACCCCTTTGTAAAATAATAGGTTGTAGACGGATTTCATTGAACGCGGGTGTTTTGTTGGATTCATTCTTGTAATCAATAAAATATTCTTTGTTGTAATCAATAATTTTACAGTTATAGTTTTCAATATGACAATGTCAGAGAAATATGCGTTTGGAAGGATATTTCTTTTACTTTTTTTTTACTAAATATCAATAGTACGTTAGGGAAATATCGGTGGAAAATAAAAATACATAAAATCAATCAGCTTTCAAAATGGCACTATAGTTTTAAATAAATAAAAAATATATGATAGTAAATCATAATTATTCTTTACAAAATACTACATAATAATTTTTTTGTTGGATTAATTTGTATAATGAGTTTTCTTAAGCAATAATCTAAAATCAAAATATCATTTGTTGTAATCAATAAAAAATAATAGTATTAAGGGGCTCAATAGAACAATGTGCCTATATAATTATTTAAAACTAAAAAATATTTTACTCTTTCTTAAATTAGGTAGTTTTTCTTTTTTGGAAAATTTTAGGTAGGTACATTTTATATTGTTAAAACTTTTGGCAGTTCTGAAAGTGAATATTTACTTATATACATATATAATGTGCTTCTGGAAAAACTCGGCAAATACTTTCACTTTACAGACGACCTTCTCCATTTTCTCAAATCATACCTTAGTGATCGCGAAATGACCGTGCATCTTAATAACTTTAAATCAAACCCGTTCACTGCTACCTCTGGCGTTCCTCAAGGATCAAACTTAGGCCCACTATTATTCAATCTCTTCATTAACGATGTGGTGGACTGTGTTCAACATTCTCAAATACTTTTGTATGCTGATGACATAAAAATCTATAAAACTATCAACTCTATTACTGACTGTATTCTCTTACAATATGACATCAACAACATTTTAGAATGGTCCCAGAACTCAAAATTGTTCTTTAATTACAGCAAATGTAAAATAATGAGTTACTTTGTTAAAAAATACGTTTACACTTATACATATCATATGGAAACTAATTCACTTGAGAGAGTAACTCAGTTTAAAGATCTTGGGATTATATTTGACACAAAATTAACATTTAATGTACACATTGAAACTACTGTAAGATCATCCTACAAAAATCTTGGATTTGTAATTAGAAATTGTCGGTTTTTCTGTAAAATAACTACATTAAAAAGCTTGTATTGTGCATTCGTCCGCTCTAAGCTAGAATATTGTCTACAAATCTGGAATCCAAAATATCATAAATATATAACTAAGATTGAATTTGTCCAACATAAATTTATCAAATATTGTTATTTTAAAATTCATGGACAATATCCTAGCTTCACCCATGATTATTTCGTTTTATTGCCTGAAGTGAACTTGGTGCCATTAAGTAGTAGAAGAAATTTGCAATTATCTCTCTACTTATACAAATTAATTAATAATTGTATTGATGACCCATGTAGTCTTGAGCTTATACCTTTGCATATTCCACGAGTCACTTCAACAAATAAAATACCATTTCATTGTAAAACAGCTAGGACTAATTATGAATTGAAATTTCCAATAAGACAACTCTGTGTAGCGTATAACAATATATCATGTACTATTGACATTGACATATTTGGCGACTCCTTTTTTAATTTTAAGAGTACATTAATTAAATACTTTTCGGATTAAGTTACTTGTTACATTTCTTATATGTTTATTTAATGTCTATTTACTGTGTTTACTGTCTCAATACATCGTTTTTGTATTTGTATACCGTATAATCGTCCTGTAATTGGGATCCTGTATCCTGTTGGATCGATTTATTAATAAATAAATAAATAAATAAATAAATAAATAAATAAATAAATAAATAAATAAATATACAATATTACAATACAACGCAATAATTAAATAATTGAAAAACATATTGGTAAATAATTTTTTTTTAATAACATCCAATAAATAATTATCTTTGATTATCTCAAATACGAAAAAATGAAATAAGGTTGTTTTTTTAAGAGCGCTTCAATTATTCTGACCTAGTTAACTTTTTTTAATGTCCCCCTCTGGCACATTTTGCGTGTCACTGAAGAGTCCTTCCATCTGCGTACTGACGTATGAGGTGCGTAAAAAATCCCAAACTATAAATTATGAACGCGGTTAATTAAATGTTGGACAGCCTTTGTTGTAGTGCAATGGCGTGATTTACAAGCCCTGGATGGTTTCTAGTTTATCAAAATAATATTTACACTGGCTACGCGTGCATGAAAACACCAGCACAACACAACATCGGCGATTTATATTTCAACGCCAAATCTATTATTGCCGAATGAAATTATGATTGTGCTGTGTATCAGAACAATGCGGCACACCACACTTATTATAATAAATGTGTCTTTGTCTGACGGAACGGCCGATGGGACGTGAAATTTGCAAATGACTGCAGTGACCACTACCGACGATATGTCATCGACTTAGCGCAAAATACATTGTTGCTGCTAACGTGCTTATTGTGGATGTTATGGACGCTACTTCAAGCAAAATCGAAAGATATTTAATTACCCATTATGTATTCAAACAACTTGCAGATTCATTGAAAAATATTAATGTATAATACATTCAGTGTGAATAAAGTGCCGTCAAAGAAAATAAAAATGTGCAACGTACTTCTTTTACTAAGTAATAATAAAAGGATATTACTCATCAAATTTTTTAAAATAGTGTAACGTTTTTATTTATTTTGCTGAAGTGTAAATACTAGACAATTATTATTAAAATAAGTGTTTATTAAACTTTAATTAAATATTACTATTACTAATATTAAACAATTATTAAAAACGAATTAAGACTAAAAGTATAATTAACTAGATAACGATAACACTATTTATTTATTTAACCAATTAACACTACTATTTATTTCCACGATATTACAAACTATTTATTTCCACTATTTATGCCACTATTTATATCGCGTTCAACTGTCAACCTACTGACCTCCACATCGTCTATATACTCAACTGACTCAACAGTGTCTGTGTATTCAACTGCTCGGACAGAAGTCACACCTTTCACCTCACTGTCTAGCTGGCTAAATATGTAACAAACTCTCCAACTTCCACAGACAGTATCACCGACTGTCCGTATGCCACAACTTTCAACACCACTGCCGAGTATCCACTTTTACCCGCTGTTACTGTCCCCGTATGCCTAGCTTCCCAATATAGTGATGCACGCAAGCCGAGACGAGACGAGACGAGACGAGAAATATAAAATATCGATCTCGTCTCGTTTTCGGATCTGCAATCTCCATCTCGCTCTCGTTATTGCACTATTATTGGGTCTCGTCTCATTCTCGCGCGAGAGTCTCGCGAGATTCTCGCTGTAAAAATAAGCGCTTGCGCACTACGTATTTACCTCGATATTTACGTATCAGTTGAACTACAAAAGACAAGTTCGCATCAATCGTTCCGTCTTCCGTGTATTTAAAGTCGTGTAATTATAATAAAAAGACGAAACACTAAATTCTAGTCACCAAATTATTTCAATACGAACATCTGTTAATATATTCTGTCATCAATAATTAAACATTAAAAAAATTATTTTTCCTAACTAAAAGTTTCTACACTTAACTATATGCCACTATTTAAGTAAGATTTACTCATAAAAAAAGCGCAGCACTGGGAACCCGCTGGCAACCAATCACTCCGCTTCACTCAGTGTTGGCTCTTATCGACACTTAATATAAGATCCTTGCAGGGCCAACAAGAATTTTATTAACAGTAGTTTTAACTGGGATGAATTAGGGGCTGAAATGTTGGAGAAAAACTAGTTCTATTAGATGCAAAACCTATTTAGTCTTTATTTTGCATTTCCTCGCTCAACGACCGATATCATTCGACTCTAGGTAGACACGAAAAAATATAGTCAATTCATATAATTTTCACATTCACGTGTTCTATGCACGAATTACCGTTGACTCCCCTCCTTGTATGATGCATTTTTCATTGAATTTACGAATTAAAGCTATAAAGTTACAAATACTTTTTATTGCGAGACTCTCGTGAGATTTCTCGCTTGTCGCAGTTGTTATATCGATCTCGCCTCGAATTTTAAATTGCAATCTCGCTCTCGTTCTCGTCTCGCATAATGCAATGAGACGAGACGAAATGCGAGAGTACTCTCGCCTCGTCGTGCATCACTATCCCAATACTCGTCAACACTACCGAGTATTCACATCCACAGCTATCCCAGTATACCAGTAACTTCCAGAGTACCTACTCCACTCGACACTTTACTGCATACGCTCACTACGATACTGCTGTGCTTCTCAAACTCACTAACACTCTATGTGAAAGTCTCTATATGTCTCTCCATGTAACTAACTAACTCTCGAGCATAGCTACGTCCCTTGTAAACAGCTGTCATTATCTTCTAGAAAAGCTCTAGAATGTTCGACTGCATAATAACAATGAACACAAAAGGTTCAGGCGATCGCAAGTAATTAAACACGTTGCGACTAGTTTGTTTCCGTACCCCGGCTGCTAGCACGATTGCGTCATCGCTATAAATAGACACTCGCTCATTTCTACGACGACGGCGAGCGTTCCACATTAAATAGCTTGGCATATACAAAGAAATATCTAAGAACTTACATTTTAAAGCATGTTTAGTGTCACAATTATATCATTTTTCCATAAATCATAACTAATTATCTTTTTAAAGCAGTACTCTTGAATCTGCCACATTTATAATCACCCATTACTAACAAGCCTCGCCACTTGAGAAATCCCACGTTTTTCATATGTCCCGCCATATTTCCATGGCTAACTAGAAACTGCCAACAGTTCATAAACATGGCATCGGGGTGGGAAGATCGATTAGCTTTTGTCATTTTCGGAGCGGGGGTGTGAAGGGTGAGAAAAGAAGACCAAAGTGGGGAATTTTAAGTGGATTATGTTGGGCTGAATGAAGAAAAAACACTTTCCTCAAGTGTGCTGTATACGGCCCGAGATGATAACCAAAGAAGCTGCGGTGGAGAGGAACTACCCTGTAACGAACAGGGGAGGACTTGGAAATTTTATCATGTCGCGGATTTGCCTTTACTGTGATTCTACATTTTTAGTTTTTTTTTTCTCGGAATGTACTTCTTTTTACCTATCGTTACTATAGGTATGGAAAATATTCTCTTTGGTCAAAAATTTCGATGATGAGATTTTAATGAACAAGCATGATTTAGGGTCTCTAGAATAGGATTTTACTATTTTTACAATGATGTCTGGGTGTGTTTGTGTTCGTATTTGTGACGATTTTTTTTACCTTCCGTCGTACCTTTAGATAAGGAAGGTATTGTTTTTGGTCAAATATTTGATGAGATTTTAATGAATAAGCACGTTTTAGAGTCCCTTGAACACGATTTTACTATTTTTGCGTGGCTGTCTGTATATCTTTGTGTATGTGTGTATGTGTGTATGTGTGCATGTGTGTATGTGTGTATGTGTGTATGTGTGTGTGGGTGTGTGTGTGTGTGTGTGTGTGTGTGTGTGTGTGTGTGTGTATGACGATTTTTTCTACGTCGATAACTCCAACACTACAATTCTAAAAATTATAATTCTTTCGTATTCCTCTTCGTTACATTCAAATGAAGAATTGATTATATTTTGGTTATAATTGGTCGACCGGAAGTACCCTCATTTGAAGATTTTAACAGTTTTTCTTAATAAACGCTATTAAATATCATTTTTTCACATTTGATGTTATTATAAATATTAAAGAATATTTTATTCTCTATACGATTTGATTACATTTTATACTTCATATTCAATGGATAATGAATTAAAAAATTATAAAGAAATTAAATTTCATAAAGTAGCCAACTATGCAATAACACTGGAAACAACTAATATAATTTAAAAAATTCTGATAGACAGATGTCAATGTGAAGTGCGATTGACATAGTAGGTATTCATGTTATAATTTTACTGCAAATATAGAATCAATTATAAAAAAAAACTTTCTGTATGGAATTTGTACAAAATACAGAGAACTTAGGGAAGGTAATGTACTGGAAATATAGAATCTTTCGCAAGAAACTGTCTGGATGGAATTTGTATAAAATACATAGAACTGACGAAAGGTATGTCCACAAATTTGTTCATAAAAATTTTGTTCAGAATTATGTCCAAAATTATAGCTCGTGACAAATGGGCTTTAGAGAATATTTTATTCTCTATATGGTTGGAGTGCATTTTTTTCTACATAGTCAATTACTACGTTTACATGCAGTTTTGAAAATGGTTTCAGTTTTCAGTCAAAATTTTGCGAAACTGTTTAATGCAATTTTCAAAACAAATTTATAGATTGATTTGAAATCGATTTCGGCGCCTGCGCATTTGGCTGATGTAAGTGACAGATCCTCTTCACTCCAAATTATTCGTTTTGCCATTTTTCCAATTATTTTTTCTACTTTGTATCACTGCGCACTAAAACTACACAACTATCAGCTTATTTGTAAGCTACTAACACTAAGTAACACAAAGCGACAGAAACGTTATGCTATATACGCAAGCGCATGTCGAAACTAAATTTTAAGTGTTTACATGAGTACTTTTGAAACTAGTTCTCAAGTTAATCCCATAAAATTTAGTTTCGCTTAGTGAGAACTCAAAACTGTTTTGATATTGTATACATGGCGTTTACAAAACTAAAAACGTTTTGAAAACGATTTGAAAACTGCATGTAAACTCAGTTAATGTATTTGTAAATAAAAAAAATTATAAATAAATTTAGTTTCATATATCTTGCGTCTATGCTGCTTCTGTTTCACAATAAATAAATATTAAAAGTAGTGCAATTTACATAATACAGGGTGTAACAGAAATAAGTACATTAAATTTAAGCAATGACACAACTCATAGATAGCAATATGTGTTACTAACTTTTCTTTGCGAAGCTTCTAGAGATTGTAACTTTTTTTAATGTTTCCGGTGACAGTAGGCGATGTTTGGTAGGTAGTGTGAAAAGGAGTATCTTTACGGACACTAAATTTCTACTTCATTTTTTATTTCATTGATGTTCCATGTTCATATTAGTTATCATTATTATTTATTGTTATATTTCTTAATGATTTCCATTTGAAGACCCTTTTTTAAAATATTCTTATTCCCGTCCTGCAAGCGTGTACCATCTTCTGTCGTTCCGCCCCTTCGCTTGAGGTGTAATCGTCTGTAATTGAAATTTATGATTGCACTACCTGCTCGCGTTTTAAACTCACACTCGGCGCTACAGCGTGCGCCACTGGTGTACCCTGCTAGCACGCCACTGCACGCAACTCTGACTTTTATTAACACGTCAACCCACCCGCAGCATACGTACGTGTATGTAACGTAAGGGTAGCTACTGCATTAACGGGTAATTAAAATTTGTGGTAAAAGTTACCAACTACCAAATTTGATTTTTAAGTGAATGCATGTTTGGGCAGTTTTAACATAGCCTTGGTAAAAGGCAAAGAATAAAAACATTACATATAGTTTTTGTTCTTATTGTATTGTAGCCGTAGGACTCTTACAATAACATTTTTAATTTTCTTTTCATTGGAATATTTATCGCCTTCAAATTTAATCATAAATTATGCATTACATCTAGTCTCATTAAAAATGTAATAGATAAAAAACTAGCTTAACATCCGTACTACTCGTACTAGCATCATAGATCATAGATAATTAACTTGCTTGTCACACTTTATTCCTTGCAGCTACATTCCTAGATCATTGTTACGATCTAACAAAATATGTAGATTAACTTTTTATCTGATAAAAATTTACAAACACAAGAAAATTATTAGAAGTTTTTACAATCGAACAATAGATGGCGTTAATGAGTTGTGGCATCACTGTATTTGTGAACATTGACGTTTGTTATTGCGAAGCTAGTGACATCTTAGAAATTGACCGAGTAAGTTGTTGCTAGTGAACGTTTAAAAGAAGCAAGTTTGTGCAAAAATAGAAATCACTCGTGAAGATTTTCGTTGGATGATTTTTTATGATTTTAAAAAAGGCCTTACTCAACAACAATGCATAAAATCGATTCGTGCAACTTTTGGTAATGAAGCACCATCAGACAAGACTGTTTACAATTGGTTTGCAGAATTTTGTCGTGGCCGTGCGTCCGTCAGTGACGAAATCGGTTGTCATTCCGATAAACGTCGATGCTGTGCACAACATGATTAAAGAAGATCGACATGTGACTTACAGACAGATAGAGGCGTCTCTTAGCATATCGCAGACTGCAATACAATCGATTTTGCATGAACATTTAGGTGTGAGAACGATTTGTTCCAGATGAATTCCGCATAATTTGACCGAAGCGCCAAAAAAGTTTCGTGTTGATTGGTATCTCAGAATGTTGCAAAAATTCGACCGAAGACGTTCAAAATCTGTATGCAACATTGTTACAGGAGACGAAACTTAGATATATTCGTATGAACCTGAAAGCGAACAACAGTCTACTGTTTGGGTGTTTGACGATGAACCCAATCCCATTAAAATTGTTCGTTCACGGACTTCCAAGAAAATGATCGCTTGTTTCTTTGGTTGTACTGGCCACGTCGCAACCATTCCTTTAGAGGATCGAAGAACTGTTAGTGCGAATGGTATACAACAATTTGTTTGCCAACGGTCTTCGATGAAATAAGGAAATCAACAAAAAACTTCGCATCATTCTTCATCACGACAATGCCAGCTCCTATAAAGCACGTCAAACAATTGAATATTTGAAGGAGAAAAATATCGAATTAATGTCGCATTGCCCGTATTCACCCGATTTATCGCCTAATGACTTTTTCTTGTTCCCCACTGTCAAATAGAAGATGCGTGGACAGCGATTTTCATCACCTCAAGAAGCTGTTGAAGACTTTCAAAACCATACGATATCAGCTTCAGAGTGGAGAAAATGTTTCTAGAATTGGTGTGAGTGTAAGCAGAAATGTACAGACCTTAAAGCCGAATATTTCGAAAAGCAGTAAAACACTGTGTTTCGAACTTGTTTGTTTTTGTTTCACTTTTTGTAAAAACTTAAAAGGGAACCCTCGTACAAGCTAAATACGTAATAGTTGTTTTATAAGGTTTGTTCCTACACGACTTTTTGGATGCGTTCATGTACTCATTAATGAACCCTTTTCTGCGCATGTCTTGTTCATGTACTCCATCAGACATATGTAAGAAACTTTGTATTTCTCCTGACACACTATATTGCAAAAACAAAAGTATAATAGTACATTAAAACACAAGTATCATAAGGCAATCTGTTAACGTACGAGTCCAAGTTTGGAAAACGAGCCGCCAGGCGAGTTTTACAAAGGACGAGTGCGTCAACAGGCCTTATGATTCATGTTTTTTATACTATTTTTTCTATTGAGGTAATTTTACAATTAGATTTGTAAACAAGGACTTGTCAAAAATATGAGTTGGTGTTCTTTTATCAGTTATGTTGGTAGCGCTTCCCGCTAAAAATTGAATTTTCACATTTTGACAGTTTGTGTAACTTGTGATTTTGTCTGATTGTTTACATTAAAACATTGTATCAAGCATTATACAATTATGAAAGAGGAAAACCAATACATACAATGAACTCCCAAGATTTATTAAAGAACCATCCGAATTTGACATATCGGTGGTTCGTGTTGGTTATTATCATAAATAAAACTTGAACATGGGATTGAAGGACGTTACGTGCATATATTCGATAGTTCGCCATAACGTGGAACTGGAAATCATGGATTAAAACATCAACTTTTCATATTTGTTTGCTAGTACCCGCCACAAATTGAGTAGACAGTGTCAACATTTTTAAGTAACGTGCATCATACATTTCATAACCTGCCTGGAATAACAATACATTACCATAAATTTAAATTATAATAAATAAAACTTACCGTTTTAATTATTTTGACAAAGTAAACCTGAGCGCATTGTTTCTTGTTTCACAATTTTTTTGTTGAAATTTTAACTTCACAGATTCTTATTTTTTCTTAACTAACACAGCTAGAGCTATAAATTTCTTTTCTTTCTAGTCCTATCACCTAAAGAAAGGATAAAAATCCACAATTAGAAGTAATATTTCAACAAAAACAATTTACCATTTTGAGGTTATCTGTCAGTTATGAAAGCATGACTACCACCTCTAGAACATGAAAGGCGCCAAAAACAGTACGGTTATAGATCTTCTAAACGTCGTGTTTTCAGTAAACAGTGCTTTTATAGACTCATAAGAACACCAAAATAGAAAAAAGTAAATAAATAGTGTGTTAACTATAACTTTGCGCAAAAATTGTCTTTACGGTGTGTAAACCTCCAATTCGTTATGAAATTTAAACGACCTCCCTTGTATCTGCATCAAGTTCACCCCATCAATTCCAAAATAAAAAGAAACAGAAAAGGGTTCAGCGCAAAATGATCTACATCACCTTGTCGTTCAAACTAAGACTTACTTCCCTCATTCTATCTTTTTCTCTCTTACTATTCCCCCAATAGTGAGTTAGTCGTAGCACGTCCATCGCCGAACGGAAGGCTTTACTTTTCTACGCTAGATTTTTATATAAAAATGTGCCTCTGGATTTTTATTGGATTACGAGAGTTCGATGCGGCGAAACGACCACATTGTCTCTGTGTATACGTTATGGATTATGGATAATGGCGGGAAAAATTGAACCATTACGTGGCGATATATCAGCTGGGATCGGTTCCTGGCTTCACCCAAGGACCGACGCTTAACTCATACACGAAATACTACCGTACGGCTTTACTATTTTATTGTTTTTTATTACCGAACTATGGAGGTAAACCACAATAAAACTAAAACTTTAGATTGAGCACCTATATCTGGAATATATCACTACAGATGGAGAATAAACACTAAAATTTTTCTCGTACCAAAAACTTTTTGCTTTGCAAAATTTTCTCGTAACTTATAGCCTGTTTTACAATATCCGGTTAAAATTTTAACTGCCCCTCATACAATGTACATTTCTACGAGTTGATATGCCATCAATTTCTGCAGAATTACAAAAATTTTATTAGCATCTTTGTGACACACACTAGAGGTGGGCGCGGGCCGTGATTTTGTCAGGTAACGATGGATCACGACGTGAACCGTGTGATAGTGAATATAATTTAAATTTTGCGTCGTGATTACAAGTTTTCTTCTATTTTTTATTTTAAAAAATCTTAATTTCCATCTTTTACTTTACATTCTTGTTATTATTAGTACGTCCAAATATGTGATAAACAGTATTTTTTTTTGCATAAAATAGTGTTATTGTTGTACCCAAAATTGTATACACCAGCGTTTCTTAACTTTTTCAGGGCGCGACCCAAATATTGTATTGGTTTCGTGACCCACTAGAAAATTGTTTAAAAAATAAAAAACATATATTTTTTTATGAAAACAAGAAAATGAATATGTACGAATATAACATATACCTACCTAAATAAATAAAATAAATAAATATATCATCACGGCATATTACCCATTGCTGAGTGTGCCAATCTGCTTTGTACGCAGATATCGGTAATGATGATGACATACCTACCTACTTATTTATAAACAAAATAATATAAATTTAATACCATAATAAGACCAACAATTATTTCAAATAAACTGAAACTTGTTACAATTTGGTATGAATTTAACTTTCGAACATGATTGTCAATGCATTTCTTCAAAATTTAAAATAAAAAGTGCAAGTAGCATACAAAAATAATGTTAATTAATGTGTACCCTGAGTTTGCATAAGTTTCGAAAGTTCTTCAAATCACAGCGATTCCTTAAATTTAGTTTTAGAAATTATAAGAGCAGAAAAACCAGATTCGCATATGTGGATAGGTAGTAGCAAAAGGTAATAATATGTAATAAGATTGGTTTTTCTTTTTTTAACTAAAATGAACTCAATACCTTTGTAGGGTTATTAGGAGTAACAATTCTGATAACGTAAGTAACATTTTAGTGAAATTTTATATTATACGTTTTAGAAAAATATAATTGGCATTTAGTAATCAAAATTATAAAATTCTGAATAGTTTACGTGACCCACTCAAACCCCTTCGCGACTCAAATTTGGATCGCGACCCATAGATTAAGAAACGCTGGTATACACAGTTGCTCCGATTTCACTAATATATCTTTAAGCCCGTTTGAGACGATCATAATTTTGTTAACAAATATGTTACCAAATTTATAATGAATTTTGTGATGGAATAGAACATCCTATTTGTCCGTGATTGCCAAAATAAAATCGTGAGCATGAGTGATCGTGAATCGGACATAAAAAGTCGGGCGTAATTGGTCGTGATTATATTTTTAGTTACATAAGCGTGCGTGATCGTGAACATGGCATATGTGTGATTTTTATTTTCTGTGACATTGTGGTACGTGTTACAGAGGGATATACGTTATCTCCATCCAACTAACGACCAAAAATAAAATAGAAATGTTAGTATAACAGCGGTAACGAACATCATTTGCAAATATTTTAATATTCACTTCATTCATGTGGTGATTAAGCTGATTTTGGCGTTGATAATTTGTTTCATTGTATGTTGAAAATTTCGTTAGTTCTTGTTTTTATATTGTACCTACATTTTGCTATTGCAAAGAGAACGTTTCGAAGATTACCGACAATAACTGCATCATATTGCCTTTTGCGGTCTCGTGACGGTGTGCCTGAGTGTCTGGTTGCGATTCTGGGGAACCGGGTTTTATTGCAAACGGCGCCAAAAGAAATATTTCGAATTTTAAATGGCACAAATGTGACCCCTGTAGCGTATCCCGTGAGATGACACCTTGGAAACGCTTGTACGATACAAATATATCATCATTACCGAAATCTGTGTGAAAAGCAGATTGGCACAAAACCATTATTTTACTTACTGCCTCTTTTCGATTTCCCATTTCAAAATTAAATTTCTCCGCGATGTTGGTTTTTGCGAATATCTCGTAACTGGTTGTAAGATACGAGAGCACAGCACTTCGACGTTTCGCGTCCCGATGGGAGTTATCGGCGGCGCATATTGTGCTTGGATGCGTGTGCGTCTTCCCATTCCGATTCCGAAAGTGCTGAGAGAGCGATTTGGATCTGCCTATCGTGGAGATTGCAAGCGAGGCAGCGGCACATGCGATTTTTTTGCTTATCTGCGTCGCTGATTTATGAAATGCGTAACTCAAATATCAGAATACAGGGATTAGAACCAGGTTTTTTATGTACCTGTATGTAAGGAGAATATTATATCTATATTGCAAATAAGTTATTTATGCATCCTTATGCTTTATCATTTGTGGATGTTTTAAAAAGAAAATAGTAAATAGAACCATAGTTATATGGAATGGATCTTAATACAGTTTCCGCAATAACTAAATATGTAAGTATATAGGTATATTTAAATTAAATTAATACCGGGTTTCTCCAGAGCAACTTAAGTCGTGACTTATTCCTAAGTTCCACCGTAAACTGTTGCACCACGCAAAAATGTCAAAATGTGAGACGTAAGTAGCACTTTAATGTAAGTTGAAAAAAACGGTAACTTATGTCACGATAAATTTGTTTCGTTTTGTGGAGTTACGGTGCAAGTCTTCAGTAATATGGACAAGAAACGTACAAATTCCAGCAAAGAAGAAAAAAATTGCTATTGGAAGTTGTGGATCAATATAAAGAGATCATCGAAAATAAAAACCAAACTAATGCGGTGTCAAATATGCAAAAGGACAATACTTTATTAAATGTATACAGAGATGTGGCAAACCTACCAAAAATATGGGCAAATATAAAGGCTGATGCCAGTAAGACATCGGCGAAGGAAAGGGCTTTTGTTTATAGAACTGGCGGTGGTCCACCTTAAAAAATATTGACAGAAAATCTTTGTCGTCATATAATTGGAACAAATTAATTCTGTTATATATTTGTCGCGGGATTCTAACATTTGCGACAATATCGACTTTGTTCACATTATCCACGACGTTAACGTCGTCAAATTTAGAGAAATCCGATAAATCCGTATCGAATATTGTAGAAACGAATACAAGCATATAAACACTGACAAATACAATGACAGCTTTGACATATTTTACGCTGTTGCCAATGTAATTTGTGACATAAGTTAAGTTCGCATTTAAAATTGCTGGTGCAACTCAATTGGGATATAAGACCTACTTACAATTAAGTAGCACTTCAATAATCAACAACTTAAGTTACTGTGGAGAAACCGAGCATAATAAAAATTAAAGCGGGAGGTTTGGTGTTGGCCACATCAGATTTTTTTGTTTAAGGGTCGCTTAAAATTAAAGCCTTGTGGTTGCAACTGGTCATTAGTTGTCTTATTGCTATTGAGAAAAATACTATGTTTATCTATCATTATTATTTTGTGCTAGTAATATCATAAATTAATGATTGAAATTTGCAAAATTCAGTGATCCATTTATTCAAAGCAATTTCTCTGAATTGGCTATAAACGAAATACGTGTTTTCTCTTGAGATTGAATTTAGGTGTTGGTGAATATATAAGAAGCAAGTGATGTAGTTTAAAAGAAATAAATACTTTCAATAAAGCGCTAGAGAAAGCCACAAAGTGCAGTGAACAATTCACTGCAGGATTTGTGCATAGACGTATAGTCTATCCGAGTACGGAACGAGTTCTGTACTGCAATAACACTCCGTACATTTTTTATTGTCCCCATAAGAGATTGCATCTTGCGAACTACTTTACCAGAAAAGGTATTCATAATTTACAGAAGGAATAAAATAAATTCAGCCCCAATAAAAAAACTGCCTAGAATATATAAATCCTGTTTGTCAACCGGTAAAAAATTTTCATGTGGAGGCAGGTTTTAGACATTAGAATCTGCTTAGCGCAAGCGGATTTAGGGGGGTGACGTCACAGTCTAAGCTAAGCGTTAGAGCGCGACCGATTCTTCCCTACATTATGCCATCTTCTTTTCTTTATTTCATTCTCCATTTATCCCTCTTTTCTTTTCAAAAACCTATTTGTTACGCCAGCGCGATATCATTTCTCGTATATTTCCCGCCGTTTGTCGCAATCAACATCCGGTTTTCCAGTCTGCCAGGCCAGACAAGAGAAATAGAAATTCGCGATCTATAGATCCTGCGACGCGACAACCCTTCTCTAGATGCTAGATAAATAACCAGAAGAAACCACTCACTCCAATGTTAAAAAAATTACGTTGTTATGAAATATTAAATTTTATTCTGATCGGAGTTTCTTTCTTTCTGGGAAAAAACATTAGAAAATACTTAGGTACAACTTTATCTGAATTGCAAACGATCTGGTATTTCTATAAAGTCTTAATTGTTATTTGTTTTAACGTAGATTTTTGATCATTTTGAACTTAAATTGTAGAGGTCGCTAATTGGAAACTTGGAAATTGATTCTAAATACATATTTTGAAAATAACTTTTTCTACAATCGATTAAAAAAGTTAACTTTTCGAACGCCCGCACGGGATAAATATTTCATTATTACATATCTGTGTTCAAAGCAGATTGGCACACCCAGCAATGGGTAATAAGCCGTGATGATATATTTATTTATTTGTTTATATGGGGACTTATAAATTTGACGTCACTCGCGGCGGATCGGCGCCGGCCCTCCTTCTACGCAATTTAGAAAAGGACAACAAATTTTTAGAAAAAGCGAGGGGATATACCATGGCCGAGTCAATTGCATGCTCTCCCCTTCAGCACTTCGCCTCGTTGATCCTACAATTTGTTTATTATTTAGTCAGCAAAGTTTGGTTATGTTATTTTGTGTAGTTTCTGTTATTAATTATCTCCTGTACTAAAGTGTAATGTTCTTTGGAATTTAAAATATCTCTAAAAAAACAAGTTCACATATAAATAATGAGTTTAACACAAATTATGTACCGGGGGCACGATTGGTGTTTAAAAACATTGAAATCATATCGTCTTACAGTTAGTTACAAGATGGTTAGAATGCCGGGGTTTGAAGAAGAGTAGAAATAAACATGAATTAATTGCAAGGTATGCACTGAGTAGATCATATACTTATATAATTATGGGAGTTAGGTAAAATTTCTTGACTGGGAATGGATGATGAGAAGAAAATATATTTCTGGACTTCAGTCAACTTTTATTTATCAACCCGACCGGTCGGTTAAGAGCTTCGGTCTGCAATGGGGACTTATACAATTCAAACTTTTTGGACGCCATCTAGTGAGTAAAAAAGGATTTAATAAGTAGTTATGTAGTGAGCAAGATTTAGCACTACAGTTTGACATTTATCATGTGATCCAGCACGTGATCACAACAACTGTTCTTTGAAAGGAAACTTAACATTTTTATATAATTATTTAATGAGAAGAAAATATATTTCTGGACTTAAGTCAATTTTTATTTATCAACCCGACCGGTTTCGACACCCCATGTGTCTTCCTCAGGGGATGATTTTTAGCAAAAGTTTATGAAAAATATTGCATACTATGAAAATGTTGAATGCAGTATAATTAAAAAGCATGGAAAATTATTATTTGTATAAAAAATAACATAATTAAATAAATTTAAAGTCGAAAAAATAAATAAATAAAACATAGAAATTGTACATATTTTTTTCACATTTAATATTCTTATACATGTATTTTATGTCAGTACAATTTGTATAAATGTACAATTTCTATGTTTTATTTATTTATTTATTCGACTGTTAAATTTATTTAACTATAAGTTATTTTTTATACAAATAATAATTTTCCATGCTTCGTAATTATACTGCATTCAACATTTTCATAGTATGCAATATTTTTCATAAACTTTTACTAAAAATCATCCCCTGAGGAAGACACATGGGGTATCGAAA
This sequence comes from Harpalus rubripes, assembly GCA_963082715.1. NCBI lineage: Eukaryota > Metazoa > Arthropoda > Insecta > Coleoptera > Carabidae > Harpalus > Harpalus rubripes. The sequence goes on from OY720449.1 coordinate 83,701,720, forward strand.
CCGGTCGGGTTGATAAATAAAAATTGACTTAAGTCCAGAAATATATTTTCTTCTCATTAAATAATTATATAAAAATGTTAAGTTTCCTTTCAAAGAACAGTTGTTGTGATCACGTGCTGGATTACATGATAAATGTCAAACTGTAGTGCTAAATCTTGCTCACTACATAACTACTTATTAAATCCTTTTTTACTCACTAGATGGCGTCCAAAAAGTTTGAATTGTATAAGTCCCCATTGCAGACCGAAGCTCTTAACAGACCGTTGCTAATAGTAACCCCTATAACATACTATTATGGTCAATTATTGGAATTATGCACGGATATTACGTTATTTAATAAAATAATTAATAAAAAACTACGTATTTGATATTTTGTGCTTTCAAATATGAGGAAGGTATGTCATTTAGGGCCGGTTGTCTTTGAAAACTACGGATTGAAAAGAAGACGATACATTTTTTCCTTGTCTGCTTAACGTGGCTACGCCAAAATCCATCCTTCTCTACTGAGACAAATTCACTCTGCAAGGCTACCTATTCACGAACGTTAAAGTTATTCGACAGGGGCCCGATTCTTGAAATCATGCGAAATTTTCCGCACGCGATAATATTCGTGTGGTTAGTTTCGTGCACGAACAATACTGTACCTATGAGTGGTATTCTTGAATACCAAACGAAACTCGGCAGAGGCCTACGCATACGATTCTCGAAAGCAAGCGAACGTAGTTTACAGCAACCAATTTAAACGAAACATTTGTACCACGTGAATGCTTCATCATATAATTGTTTTTTAACCGTCACTGTCAACCTGTTAACCAAAGCTGTCAAGCGTAGCTGTCAACAACGCTGTCTTGTCATAAGCCATAAGTGTTATAATTTTAATATTTAAAATTTATTATATATACATGATATATTTGATATAGTAGGTATTATTTTTCTTAGTTTACAGTATGTACTTACATAATATGGCAATATTAATATGCAAGTGTTATGTAATAATAATACTCTAATTTTGCTAACCATTTCAGATTTGGAATGCAAAGCTCATTAAGAGACACCTAAAATTCCTTTCTAACAACCCATTGCATTGTTCTATGAATGCACGAGCACACATTTGTAGAATATTATAACGAAACTTAAGTGTATGGAGATTCTAGATTTATAGTTGGCGTCATTATAAGATCATAAAACGTACCCGGAATTATATAAAAACATAATTTGATTTATATCATTTAAGTACTGATACACCAAACACAATTAACAGTGACAGACACAGTTTCGTGTGCGAATGATACTTTCACGTTATTCATACCCATGCGATGTAATTGCGCACGGAATATTCGCCTACGACCACACGCTTTTGTTTGAAGAATACCAATATGCAGTTCGCATGCGCATCTCTCCCACTTACGTATACGAAAAATTTCAAGAATCGGGCCCCAGATATCTATTTGTTTCTGTCAATGTGTGAAAAGACGCAATAGAATTATTCGTTGGATACATACATAGAATAAATTTATTTAACGAATACTTATTCGGAAGTGAAAATACCGGGCCTTAATGTATGAGTTATAAAACAGAGTTAGCAACTGTAATATATTTAGCGGAATTATTTCATCCGGTGGAGTGTTAGGTTTTATTTAGATATGAATTTATCTTCCGTTTGTGTAAATCTGTGTGAAGTGGTTGCTCTGCTTACGTGTTGTGTTGGGTTAGAGTTATATTCATACAGGGGCATAATAATACGTCAAATCTTAGCGGATATATAGCGTGGGAATAAATCCAGAATTAAATATGGCGGGCGCACGAGCTTGCGGAATCTCCCGTTAAATATATCGGGTTGCAAATGCTGGCTGACAAGGCATTACTCTGAGCGGTAATCCAAGAACAATCCCTCCAATTTATACGGGAGTAGCACTAGCTCTCCTCTCAGGCCGGAGGAGAATAACGGAGGATAGGATACTGTACTGGTAACCCCCCCCCCTCTCATTGCTATTTGATGAAACGCCCCCACCTCACGTACGGATGTATCTCAGCGGTAAGTTATCACTCGAGCTTACACTGCTTGCTTGCCTCCGTACTCAGCTAATTTACGGCAAAACGAATTGCTAATTTGAATATGGATTGCAGGCGCTGAATATTAACGAGGATTTCTTCGGTTTGAGGGATTGCCCAGGGCATATTTCCTCCCGTATTAAACTTGCACCTATCATTCGCCTATCTTACAATTTCAATAAGATCTAAAACCATTACTTACTATATTTCCGTCTTTTTCTTTTTTGTCTGCATTCTAAATTTGCATCAACTAATTTTCAAAATGTTGTAGCACTTATAATGTATTTTAAAATTGAACCACGGTAACCACTGAAAATGGTGACGGTTTAACCGGGGTGTTACCAGCACCGAGCTGGAAAAACGGAACGCTTTTCTCTTAACGTATAGTACACAGCTAGTGTTGCCGCGAGACGAGACGAGATGAGATAACCACCTATCTCGTCTCGTCTCGGTATACCGAGACAAAACCTTGTCGAGACGAGACGAGATACGACCCGAGACGAGACGAGACAGAGATTGTCTCGTCTCGTCTCGAATTTATCTCGTTTTGTCATTTTGAGTACGAGGAAAGAACTAAAGTAGTATGAAGTATGTACTTTGTTCTGTTTGACGTTTATTATTTTGTCTTTCTTCGATAAAGAGACTGTTAGTCTTTGAGTCATATCGTAACGTGAACGTGTACCGTAAAAAATGAAACGAGCATATAATTTTAAAGCTAAATTTTCTATTTCTAAAGTTAAAGACAATGACAGTGATTCATATGATAGTGATGATATTATTAAAGATAAAAATTATGTTTTGGAGAATAATTCTAAATCTGATACTGAAAGCAGTAGTGAGTCTGAGAATGGCAATCTTATTGATACCAATTAGCAATCAACATCCAAACGGATCATTAAAAGAAAAAAAAAACAGTAGAACACAAAATACTGAGACTAGCACAATTAGTACTAATACTAGTAGCACCATCATTTCACCATCAATGTCAATACAGAAAAAATATTTAAATTATTTCAAAACAGAAAAAAAACAAGGTAAGAAATATGGAATTTGTCTTATTTGTGAAGCTGGAAATGTAGTGACGAATATTAAAATGAAAGGTGGTAACACAACAGGACTTAAATATCATCTTTCCAAAATGCACAGAAAAGAATATTATTCCTTTTTTGGAAAACAAAATGTGAACCCAAAACAAAGGACACTTACTGACATGTTTACAAAAAAACACATTGATCAAGTAAGTTACTTTTTTATTTATAAATTTAGTATTATGCAAGATTGCAATATATTTTCAAATTACAATTAATTAAGTTTTGCAATTCATTTTTGAATTTAAAATCGAAACAATTCTATAGTAAATTATCTTTTTGCACATATATCTTTCATATTTTTTGTGTTGGAAATTTAGAAACAGATTAATATTACTGCAACAATGTATACCTATCTAAAATACCATTCCGTTATTCGTTAAGTAGGTACCGATACCTAGTTAAAATTAAATAATTTCATGGAAAATGTAGGTACGTACAAACGTAGTCTCATTTATGGTATACAATACAACAAATTATAAAAAATAGAGGATAACATGTAACATAAATTTGTATAATTTGTAATGTAAGTATAATAATAAAATATATCATGATGTTCGAATATCTAATAAATCGAATTAATTTATTATCATGATCGAGATATTCGAGACGTCTCGGCGTCTCGTCTCGTCTCGACTCTATCTCGACAATTTTATCTCGTCTCGTCTCGTCACGAAAATCGAGATAAAACTTCGCCGAGACGAGATAAACCATAGGCGAGACGAGACGAGACGAGACGAGACACACAATTTATCTCGTCTCGCGGCAACACTATACACAGCAAACAACTAACTTTAAGTTCTCAAATTTAAGATAATAAAATCTATGCCATACTTCAAAATATAATCGCACCACAACCGCCTATCTAGCGCGGTTACATTGGTAACGCAAAAGTTACCAATTCTTCCAGTAACCGTATTCCGAAAATACAACCGGTTACTGAAAAAGTAACCGCAGTTAGCGCAGGTTAATTTCGGAATACAATATTTGTTGATTCTTTAGTAATAGTAATTCTGACGTGGTTTAAACCAGGTCTATCTTAGGTCTAAGGTTTTTCCTTTAACGGTTGATTTAGACCTAGTTTAAATCGTGTCTAAAATTTAGATCGAGCGTACCCCTAGTTTAAACTACATCTAAGTCCTGTCATTGTAATGAATATATGTATATAGTGTGCTTTAAAAAAATTACATTCGTAAGACAAAAATATTTATTAATTCTCAAATTGACAATTTTGCTATTAAATGAATAAAATTAAAGATATTTATCCACAACTGTCAAATAATATACCCATAATTCTACCGATTTTTATCAATTAATGACCATCGTTACTGTTACTAATTGAATAATATTGACAGTTCAATGGAATAATATTATTCAATCGTTATGCCAAATTCAAATCCTACCTTTCAAAGAGTACACACAAAATTACTTTTAATAAGTAATTCTTTCCACATAAAAAGCCAAAATTACACTAATTTTGTCATTTTTCTTACTTTTATTTTCTTCTTAAGCTTGAATTGTAGCTGAATAGTCGGTTTTAAGATTTTATATTAAATGTCAAATCACTTCATAATTTTGTTACAACTACACCGATGACTAGATTTGTCTATGTAAACAAAAACATTTTTGCATTTGTCAGTGAGAAAATTCTACTTATTTTTCAAAACCAATATGTCACTGATATGTTATTATTTGACAATTGTGGATAAAGTATAGTATTCTATTCGCATGTAATGGTTATTACTCATTCGAATGATTTACATCACTCGCGTTCGCTCGTGATGCAAACTTCATTCTCATGAGTAATACCATACATTACATGCTCATTGAATAATATACTATTATTTATTTAAGAAAATAGGAGAACCAACAGCTCAAACAGAGACCAAATAAAGGTTCTCGCTTACTAAATACAGTACTACAAATAAAATAGCAAAAAAGTAATAAAGTTAATAACAATAAACAAAATAATTACAATAGTAAAGTTCAACGTAGAGTAGTTTTGACACTCTTTTTAAAACTGTTAATAGATAAACTAAACAAATCAAGATGACTGAATTGATTGTTGTAAACTGCCATTATTCTATATATGCAAGAATATTTATAATTATTAGTGTTACTTGCAGGAAGCTTAAATAAATTATAAGTTCTTGTCCATTTAGTTGGAACATTTATATATATTTATAGAGGAAGAATATTGTCAGAGTACAACATATTGTTGAAAATCTTAAACATGAATAACATATCAAAATAAGTTCGTCTACTTTCTAAGCTATTCAAATTAAACCTTTCTAATTTATTAATATAATTCGAACAGTTTATTCTAAATTTATAGCATAGAAAATTGATAAACTTTTTTGCAACAGTTTCAGTTACATTTATATTTGATCTGTATTGTGGATTCCACACAACAGATGCAAATTCTAGCTTAGAGCGTACTAGAGAATTGTATAAACAAATAAGTGTATCAAGGTATATGTGCAACATAAATGATTTAGAAGATGAAGAAATGGTCAGATGCCAATATTGAAGGTACGTTTATCATATCTGCAAATTTGGTATAATTGAAATTTGTATTTAATTTTAGAAAATGAATGAAAGCCAGAGATTCAGATGAAGATAATACTGAATTAAATAATGTTATATGTAACGTAGCATATTTAGACAAAATCACAATAGGTCCGGAAACGAAAACACTTCAAACCTCACATGTAGTTGTCAAATATTTTTATATAAAAATTATGGGTCGATTCTGTTCACATCTGTAAACCTTACAGATCTGTAAATTTGTAAATAATGAAAAAATCGCAACGAAAGCTGCCACTCTTATGTATAATTTTATATTAATCAACAAAAATATATAGTTTTTTGTCAGGTTTTTACAAATTTACAGATTTGTAAGACTTACAGATGAGATCAGAATCGAACCGTTAATGTGTTAGATAAATTTGGAGTATCAATAATGATTTTTAGTTAATTTCACATATTTCCTGTAAATTGCAACCAGTTTCATACCCAAATAAAAGTTCTGATATATTATCAAAACCAACACTGCCGTTAGCATCAAGCAATTTTATTTATTAAATATTCATATTTTATGGGTCGATTCTGTTCACATCTGTGAACCTTACAGATCTGTAAATTTGTAAATAATGAACAAAATCACAACGAAACCTGCACTTTATATTAATCAATAAAAATAGATGCGTTTTTGTCAGGGTTTTACAGATTTATAGAATCGACCCATTAATTTATAAATTTTTTTCTTCCCATTTTTCCGCATGTATACTCGTACATATGAATATACGCTCCTATAAACCTATTGTAGTACTACATACTATTCTTATTTTAGATAATATTAAGTATTAAATTTTGCACGGACAACTAAATGACATTTGAAAATATTCGAATATTTATGTCTGAAGCTTACTTCATATTCATCGCAGACCATGTCCAGATGGATACAAGGGCTAAGCTCGGTCTACGTAGACTAGGTTTAAACTGGGTCTAAAATTTACTATGAATAAGTCCAGGGTGGTCTAAGTTACACCTAATTTAAATCTAGTCTACTTAGACCTAGTTTAAACCAGGTCTACCTCAGTTACTATGAATACGACTGTTAGCGTTTAAAGAAAAGATTGGTGCTCTAATACATGATTATTTTGAAAGAATTCGAAAAGAAGATTGGTTGAAAAATTTTAGGAAGTGGAAGGGAAGAACATATTTAAAATGATATTCTAAAAAGTATGAATCATGTGTTTTATTCTCATTAATTCTCGTGTAGATAATCCTAGCAGACTTCAATTCTTTATCTTCAAAATCTGGAATATTTTCCTCATCTTCCCGTAATTGTAGTAGCAACATCTTACAGGTTGCTAGCTATCTTCTTAGCTAACGAGAGCTGCATCCACGTGGGTTCTGGCCTTCTGGCGGGCGGATTTGTGAGTGGGAGACCGGAGAACCGCGTGACGCGATACAAGTTCCGATCGATATCAATGCTAATGCAATCATGTAATGAGTGCCTCGTTAGAGATACATGTAAATGACGATCCTCAGCTCTCCAGCTTGATAGAGACTTCTTCATTCTCTAGTCCGCATGCCCTGACATACAGCAAGATACTTTGTTTTGTAGAAGAATTCGTACTAATGAATGAGGAGGAAATAGGGAGGTTTCTTTTGTTGTGAAAGAAAAAGCGAAGATAATACAGGTGCATTGTATTGGTACAATAAATTTCAGCAGACCGAAATCAAAATGATTTTATTTGTTTGATTATCGACGTTTCTGATGTCTATTACTCTCTGAAGAGTTTCAAAATTCATATCGTTTAAGAATGAAACCTCCTTATAATAATATCTATATTTATTTATTCTTAATTAAAAAAATATAATTGTTAAACAAAAAAATCATTCTTTACACAATACTATCTAAATTAAGCGTCATAGGTATATGGTCAATTTTCTGACAGACTTTGTATGTCATAAAAAAATTGTATTATAGCGACGTCCTTAATCGGATTTAAGTGAATTTAGTACTAGAAATCGTATTTAAGAAAACGATGTCAACGATCTGTATTGGATTTAGAATCGGATTTTAAATCGACTTTACCAACGAGATTTATACATAAATCCGATTTACTTTCGCGAGATAAACAGCGATTTAGCAGAAAATTCTATAGTAGATACTGAAACAACGAAAAAAAAAAAAAATGTAAAGCAATTTACTCATCTCTCACGATTTGACAGTTAATGGGCCCTATTCTGTAACTCGGTGGTTAATTTTTAACACTGGTTAAAATTTTTATGCAATAGTTATTGATTTGACAACTAAAAATCCCTTTTTTTACCTCTCGCTAAGAGAGATTTTATATTTATGCTAAAAATCGCATATCCAAATTTTAGTGAATAAGCACGTTTTAACGTCCCTAGAATCCGATTATAACATTTTTACGATGATGTCCGTATGTGTGTGTGGATGTGTGGATGTTGGAACCACAATTTCTCAAATAGTATAAGACTTAAGACATTTTTAACTACGGATTCCTCAATCTAACAATAATGGGAAGAGTTGATTAAGTTTTGGTAACAATTGGACAACCGGAAGTAGTAGTTACAACAAAAAAATCATCTAAATATTATTTATCGAAAATTTATGTAAATACTTATATTAAACAACGTTAAATTCTTTATTCGAAAAATATAAATTCATTAATATATCTTCTACAGATGTAGAGATAGAGAAATGCATATAAAATAATTTGATGTAATAAATCTCAGATCAAACTACTTCAAAGCAAGAAATTCAAATGTTTGTAATTGACACATAAATGTCACGGTCAAAAATATTTGTATGCCATTGTCAAAAATATTTGTACATCATTATGAATATTATGAAAATAAAAAAAGTCAACAACGCAAAAGAATATACCTACGTAAAAAAGAATATAAAAGGAATTTGCGAAAAAATGACGAATATAAAGAAAAAGAAAAGGAAAGTAGAAAAAGAAAATTTTAGGATATTGAATATAAAGAAAATGTATGTATTGTACATAATTTATATTAAAATATCCCATAGATTTTGCAAATATATGTGAGAATAGTGAGACATGAATATATGTATTTGAATATATGTATTTGTATTTAAAAATATTTTTCGTTTTATGCGTACGACCAGGTAAAATATCTGGCGAGAGGTTATGTGCTGACCACATCAGATTTTTTGTTATATGTCAACATACCTGATTGGTTAAAAAAAAAACTAGTGGTTAAATATTAACCACTGAGATACAGAATAGGCCTATTGTGTGTTACCGTGTTTTCAACGATAAATTAGTATAATTATTAGACGATCAATGAGAAATCCGTGATGCACAAGAGATAGAAATTTTTTGAAATTTATCCTGGAAAGAAAAATAATTAATTTATTAGATGAAAAAACTAAATAAATGTTAGATGAAAAATCTAAGCAAATGTCAAGTCAAAATGGTCAAAAGTCAAAATTAATACTATGTTCTGTAAGTCAATCAATAGAAACAGAATCTTGATTCCGGGTACACCATGATTCCTGAATATTTTCATCTATTTCAGGACAGATTGACATTGAATCATATGACAATTAAAATTGACACAACCTAACAAAAATAAAATTTAACCAAATGAATGATAACGTTGAATATAACAACAAAATTGAACATTTTATTACATTTAATGCTAATAATAATAACACAACCAACAATATAGCAAACATAAATAATGTCTTACCACCGCACATAAAAACATCACTCTACGCAGATGATTTAGTCATCTATTTTAAAAGTAAAGACATAAACACGGTAAAAAACCAAATACAAGAAACAATAAACAAAATACAAACATGGACGAAAACAACTGGTTTTAAATTCTCCGAACAAAAAACTAAAGCTATACATTTCTGCAAGTTGAGAAGTTGTCACACAAACCCTAAACTAACACTAGAAAGCATAGAAATACCGTATGTAGACAAAATAAAATTTTTAGGACTGGTCATAGATAAAAAACTAACTTGGAGTGAACACATAAATCATATTAAAAAAGAATGTACACAAAGATTAAATATCCTGAAAATATTGGCTCATCGCAAATGGGGAGCAGACAGACAATCAATTTTAAATATATATAAAAGTATTATTAGATCTAAATTAGATTATGGAAGTATTGCTTTTTCCACCGCAAGGCCTAACAAATTAAAAATTTTAGAACGGATCCAAAATGAAGCCATTCGAACAGCCACGGGAGCATACAGGACAAGTCCCATAGTCAGCCTTTTGTGTGAAGCAGGAGAAACGACACTTAATATTCGACGAAAAGACCTTAGGATGAGATATATGATAAATCTAGCCAATAACCCAAAGATTCCAACCTATACTCAATTCTTCAACAAAACCGAAAACAAAATAACCCTAAAAAACCGAACACCCCTCCAACAGATTATACACAACGACCTATACCCCCTTTTTTCATCACTACAAAAAATACAAATTAACACACTTCATAACATACCCCCCTGGACAATCCAAATACAACAACCCAATATATCCCTAACCAAACACAATAAAAAAGACACACCTAAAGAGCTCTATCGAAACCTGATAAAAGAACAACAAGAAAAATACAAAGATTATACAAAAATCTTCACTGATGGCTCTCGCATAATTAATAAAACAGGCTCTGCCTACAAAATAGAAGGAAGTATACACAAATTCCACCTTCCAAACGAAACTTCCATATTCACTGCAGAATCCTACAGCGTGTTAGAAGCTATTAAATTCATAAATAAATACAACAACAAAAACAAAAAATATATCATTTACACGGATTCATTAAGCGTAATCCAAGAAATAACAAACACAAATACAAAACATTACCTAATACAACAACTGCAAGAATATATACACAAGGCAAAAACAAATTATAAAATTTCAATAAGATTTATGTGGATACCATCTCACGTTGGAATAAAAGATAATGAGGAAGTAGACGAAGCAGCAAAACAGGCAATTACAATAGAAGATATTAACATACCACCCGAAGATTTGAAAGCCATTGTTAAGTCCAATATTAAAGAAGAATGGAAAACCAACTGGACCGAAATAACAAATAATAAATTACGTGAAATAAAAGAGGGAACAGAAAAATGGCAAGTACCAGATGAAAGAAAACTCCAAGTCGTGATATCCAGGTTACGAATTGGACACACCAAGTATACACACGAACATATACTTAAAAAAACGGACCCCAAAACATGCGAAATCTGTTCAACCACAATTACGGTAAAGCACATCATAACAGAATGCCCCAAATACGCGAGCGATAGACAGAAGCACAACATCCCGCCCACAGTGAAGGAAGCGTTAAGCAACAACATGGACCACACAAATAACATAATAAAATACCTCACGGATATTAATTTAATAAATAATATGTAAACAATATAGATATAAAAAAACACATGTAACATAACTATGTAAGGATTAGTGGCTTGTAGGCCGAAATCCAAAATTCTAAATAAATAAAAAAAAAAAAAAATAAATAATGTCTTTCATACTTACATTTATAATATTTATTAGTAATACCACTAATGCGGTTTACAAATTTGATATTGACGTATATCGTTTCATTTTGTTATGATGCTGTTTGAAAGTAGGGGTAGTGGGGTGAAAATACCAGAGAAAGCAGGTTTATTTCGTGGTTGCCGTGGTCCGACTTTTTACCAACCTTTTTCAGGAACCGCGTAAAAATCGGTAAATTGTTTCAGGACTTACGGAACACACAATTAAATCTACAGTAAATCCGAATGTATGTGATTGTTTTAAATTTTTCTGGTATAAACAGTCAAGATTTAGGATTTATTTAAATCAGATTTGATTAGAAATTCGATTAAGGACTTCGATATAAACTTACTTATAGAGATATAGAAATAAAGCTACTACTTCCGAAGTAGCGCTATTTATATTTTTTAAATTTTATTTATAGAGAAGAATAGGTTTCATATTTTTGTAATGAAAGCTATATTATTTGATATAAGTGCTATTTACAATTTAATTTATTTTTGTTTCTCTCATTTTTAACAGTTGAACGATTTTTCGGAAGTAGCGCTACTTCAAGAGGTACGGACCATAGATATTGACCCAATCTAATGTTGAGATTGGTTTCGTATTCTATCAGTTAGTTTCTTTCTAAATACCTAGACAGGTCGTAAAGAATAGTTAACTTTTTATAGTTAAATAGGTAGATAAATAAATGAATAATTAGAAGATAACGAAGTGTTATCTGGGGAGTAAATAAAGAAGTATTTAAGGGTGAATTAAAAACTTTTTAGGCGAGTCACGCGTTCTCATCGCTTCTAGGGGTAAAATACGTGAAATTGTTTTAACAGACGCGCAAATAAAGTTAAAGTAAACAAAATTTACAGCAGTGCATAAAGTAGCCGTCGTCGTATCGCTCCGATCACGTAGCGAATTAAATCCCGGCGTCGTGATACAGTGGCGTGCACTGGGGCAACGCGGAGGCAGAGGGGCACGGCACCAAGACGTAGGTAAACACATCACGGCCTTATCTTAATTTGTTGAGATAGTATGTTGGACATTAATTACTTTTAAGAGGATGTAGCAATGCAGCGATGGTAAAAAGTTGTGTGACGTCACCGGCCACCGGCTAAATGGCCACGCTGTAGCGGTTATCGCGCGGGTGATCACAGGCGACGCTGATCACTATTAAGACGTTGGCATGAGCACGACGCCTTGGCTAAGGTGCGTGAACCTGGCGAGTTAATTATCAAGGTGCACGGTGGCACGACGAAGCCACTGCATCATACACTATGCTCATTATCGATGGGGTTATATTTTTTGCAAATTATTTTTAATTGGGCAAAATGAACAACTTTCCCAAGAAGGCGTTTGCAGTGTAAATTACAAGTTAACGATATTATATATATATATATATATATATATATATATATATATATATATATATATATTAATAATTGAATATAACTATGGTTTAATTTACTATTTTCTTTTTAAAACGCTACTATTATTAATTTGAAATGATTAGTCCTTTGAAAATGACATTTATCTGTCTATTAACACATTTGAGATATGAACAGTGTAACCAAGAAGTTCTTCTTGTTTAAAGCGTAAGCTCCGGGATTTAAATTATATATAATTTTATAAATTTATCCATAAAATATATAGAAAAAGAATTTATGCAAATCTGTAGAAAATTGAATGATCATTAATTTTTATAACCCAAATCTCTAAAAAATAACATTTAAAGGCATTTTTCGAAGAAGAAATATTTTGAGCTACAAGTAAAGTACCATTTCCGGTTATCTGATTTAGGGCCACTTTTACAATTGATGGATAAACTATGGTATAGCTATCGGAGGTATAACTTTATCCTAACAACTGTACCTTCCATAAACAAGACTGTCTTTTACAATGCATTTTTATCTATCAGATAGTTATACCAGGAATTACGTTAAATCACTTTAGGCTGGTATTGATACAATAAAATTATCTTCTTGTTAGACTATTTTTCTTCAATATTGTTATTATTTCTGCCATCCAATTTGCATTTTTCACGATGTTAGATGATATAAACGATGTTTTTGAATCTAAGAGTGATGATGAAATACTTTATTGATATCTGTCAAAAGTATCGTTTGTGTTTACGTGGTAACCATAAGAACGAGGGATAAAGTTATCCGATGTTTATACGACCGATTTCCATGGGATGAGAAATACTGGTGTTTATTCTATCTGTGGTTTATCCGAGGTTTGTAAAATACAATATCCAATTTTATACCTGGTATAGCGTTATACGAGGTTTATCTAATGATTGTAAAAGTGGCCCTTACACCAAAATCTAATGGCTTCTTCCCATATTTGAATAAAGTGGAAATACAAGGTTTTAAATTTTCTGAATATAAGTAATTGAGTTAGAGCGGAGGATCCACACACACATACGCACACACACATACACACACACATCATCGTGAAAATGTTAAAATTGGATTATGGGAACCTTAAACGTGGTTAGCAAATCTGTCTAAAATTCAATAGTCCGTGTTATATACGAACGCACGTTTATTATAAAAACGCTTTTATGAAGCGTGCTTATAAATTATATTAAGCGATGTGTGCTCCATAAAAACGCTTTCATTATAAAAAATTTTTATGCAGCCACCACATCACCTTAATTTGGAGAAATTCCATATAGAAAGTTTATTAGAAAAGATTTTATAGTTCCAGTAAAATTATAATACGAACATACTATGTAAATTGCACACTGACATCTGTCAGTTAGAATTATCTGAATATATTATCTGAATATATTACAAGAGGGTACTTTCGGTTCACTAATTATAACCAAAATCTAATCAGCTCTTCATATGGATGTAACGAAGAGAAATACGAAAGAATTATAATTTTTAAAATTGTAGTGTTGGAGTTATCTACGGAGAAAAAATCGTTACACACACGTACATACACACATGCAGACATCATCGTAAAAATAATGAAATCGTATTCCAGGGACCCTAAATCGTGCTCATTCAGTATAAACTTACCACCGAATTTTTTGACCAAAGACAATACCATCCTTACCTAAAGGAGACGGAAGGTAAAATGCGTTCATTATACGGTACTTTCATGTAAAAAAAATTATAAGAAATGTGAGAATGAAAATTTACGTCATATGGTTTTTCGTTGAAACAAAATAAATTTTCTTAATACTTTTTCGTAAGTCTTTCCTATTTTTTTTTATTAATGGTACTTAAAACCGTTATTTGTTTAACGAACTGCTGTCCTTTATCAACTATTTAATATCAAATTAATTAGCGTAAAGCAAGTAGCTTCTACCTCCTAGTAATAGCTGAAATTACCAACACTTTTTAATTTAAACTATTTCAACAACCAATTAACAGAGCACATCATAAATCTTTTCTCCGTGTCAATAAATAAACTCCGAATAGATCTTTCTTACCTAAAGGCACGTTTCTTGCAGTTTTGTCAAAGTCATCGACCTAACTAAAAAGATTTCGTAGTTTCAAGGTAGTGAAGATAGGAAAATTGGCTTTGTAAAAAAGTACCGTTGTTTCTAACAATGCGATTTTTGAAATTTATGACAGCACTTGTGACATTTCCTGCAACAGGACTGGGAAGGCAAGGTCAACGGTGTACAGATAAAGAAACTCATATTTCTATATTTGGATATGTAACGGCAAATTTGTGGTAGACAGAAATATTATAGTAAAGATAGCAGGTAAAATGTGTACAATACTGTTTTATGTTTTTCAAAAGAAGTTATTTTGCAAGGGCCTTGACTATTTCGAATGTTAAAAACCGTAATTATTAGTGGAAGAACCATTGGCATCGACATTAAAAATATGCTGATTCTTAAGACATCTTCAAAGTCAAGTAACGATGAGCGCAGTTAAAATTTGGAAGGGTGTCAGCGAATACTATGGGCTTTGCCAGCAAATTATTATAAAATATATGTACAGTACGTACTTTATTACAAATCGAGCCTGGAAACGCTCCATTACAGCAGAGCACTGAGCTACAGAGATTGCTAAATGTCAAACATATAATTATTAATCACTATTTATTACAAATTATTGAGTTTTAAACATTAATTTGATAAATAATTTTTGATGCGTTTATTATAAATTGTTATACAGGGTGTCAGTATTTCAGGGATGCATTCCAGAACTTATTTAGAGTCGAAAAGTGCATATATATACAGGTTGTCCCAGGACGAGCTTACGCTATCGTTATTTTTAAAACTATTCAATATTATTTCTTATTTTAAATGGAATGCTATATTTTTTATTTTACCGTTAATTTTAGCTGAAAATTTTACATATAAAACCATAAAAAAAATTTACTCATGCTCAACCACTTCTGGCGTAATTCAGCTTTTCTTAAATTTTTTATCTAAAAACAGCCGCTTTTTTATCACTCTATATCTCGAGAACAGAATCGAATTTCTATAATCGGAAAAAAAAGTTTTATAAAGAAAGCTTTTGTTTACAGTAATACAAATTAATAATCAACAATTTTTGAAAATTGTAATTTCTACGTGAACGTAAAGTTGCAGTTCGCAAAATTCAAAAAACTATTTTCTTTTAAATAAGGGTAGTTTGTGTGTCATGTCCTATGTTGAAAGTTGTGAACCTTTTGTTTTAGCTTTATGTTTTTTTTCTTTTTCTGTTTACTTCGTATTTTACATTTAATATGATAGTAATTCATTAAAATAAAAAATAATAAATAGATACTAAATACAATTTTCTTCTTTTTCCACCATGGCCCACTTCAATTAAATTTAAGAACTAATGTAAATAAATGCAAATTAAAGATTTTCCGTTTTACTAAAAATCTATCAACTTTCAAAATAGGACATTCCACGCAAACTACCCTTATTTTTTAACACAGAATTCATTTACATAATAAAAAATGGCGTGTTCCATTTTTATCAATGTTTCTAAGTCTTAGCAACTATCTTACATAATTAGGACAATGGATTTCAATTGTTTTGATGGTTAAAATTTCACATATTGGTAACCATTTGTGAATAAATGAATGCATGTAGAAATTATAGGAATCCAATATTTATTATTTGCTTGTACATAAAAGGATGTTTCGTCCTGCTAACGCAGAACATCTTCAGCTACAATAATACGTACATTAATATTGACATAGGAGTTTTTTTTTTATTAAAGCTTCATACGTACTTTTTAATTGTTTATTGTTGTGGTTACAATTTTTTCGACGTTTCGGCTCTGGTTATTTACATTTAGTCAAATAAACCATGTTTATAAGATGAAATTATAACCTGTGCAGGTTGAGGAGTCAAAGGTAACTTAAAAAACTCCTATAAAACAAACTTCACAGCTTCAGAAGCAATTCATCAAATTAATATTTACAATTAAATAATAACAGGTTAACATACTTTTTCTATTTCGATGTTCTTATGTTTCTATAAAAGCACTGTTTATCACTGAAAACACGACGTTTAGAAAATCTATAAACGTACTGTTTTTGGCGCCTTTCGTATTGGAGAGGTGGTAGTTATGAGATATGAGATGAATTACATATAATCTCAAAATGGTAAGTTGTTTATGTTGAAATATTACTTCTAATTATTGTTTTTTATCTATCTCCACGTGATAGGACTAAAAAGAAGAGAAATTTATAACTATAGTTGTGTTAGTTCAGAAAGAAGAATCTGTGAAGTTAAAATCTATCAACTAAAAATTTATGAAACAAGAAACAATGCACTCAGATTTGCTTTGTCAAACTAATTTAAACGGTAAGTTTTATTTATTACAATTGAATTTTATGGTAATATTGCAATTTTCAGCTGATTGTATTGTTATATCAGGCAGGTTTTGAAATGTATGGTGCACGTTACTTGAAATGTTGACACTGTCAACTCAATTTGTGGCTACTTGCAAGTAAATATGAAAATTTTACTATCCATGATATCCAGTTCCACGTAGAGGCGAACTGTCGAATATTAAATTTTTAAATATGATTTAGACATAAGTGCCATACAAATACTACATAAGTTTTGTATTGAGGAATGTAAGAACAGCTGTTGCTGTTATGTCTGCAACGGAGCAGTCGATGTCTTGTCAAAATGGTAGAATGTTGTGTAGATCAATAAATTGTTCATTAATGTATTTCATTATATAAAGAGTTTTATTTATAATAATAAGTAACACAAACTAGCGACCCTGATTCGTCATTTGATAAATTTACCTTTATTACAAGATATGTCAAATTAGGTGGTTCATTAATAAACCGGTGGAGTACATTGCAAGTATTGGTTTTCCTTTTCCATAATTATATAATGCTTGATACAATGTTTTAATGTAAACAATCAGTCAGAATCACACAATACCCAAACTGTCAAAATGTGAAATTTCAAATGTTAGCGGGAAGCGCTACCAACTCGTCCTTTGTAAAACTCGCCTAGCGGCTCGTTTTCCAAACTTGGACTGGTACGTTAACAGATTGCCTTATGATACTTGTGTTTTAATGTGCTATTATATGCTTAGG
The DNA here is from genome assembly GCA_963082715.1 of Harpalus rubripes. Classification (NCBI taxonomy): domain Eukaryota; kingdom Metazoa; phylum Arthropoda; class Insecta; order Coleoptera; family Carabidae; genus Harpalus; species Harpalus rubripes. The sequence goes on from OY720449.1 coordinate 83,719,460, forward strand.
TGATAAGTGTAAGGTTACGTTTTTTAAGTAATATTTAATATAAACATTACGGCAAGTGATCTTCAGCACCGTCAAGCACCTCCGGCTATTTGGACAACTTTTACAGTCAGCAAAATTCCCCAAAAATTTATTCGCAAACTTTACTTTGTTGCTATAATTCGTTTGGTGATGTAAAGTTGTTTCAAAATTCAAATTTGTATGCAAAGATTCTTGATGAAGTCTCTAGCGGGTGTTTTGAATAAAGCCAATAATTATATGTTCGTCTAATTTGATGATGTTTAGTTGATTTAGATTTAGCAGTTTACAATGGTAATTATGCTGGTAAAGTCTTTACTTTAAGGGTTGAGAAGTTTCCCTGATATAGGAGTTAGGACAGCCTCCACATTGCGAATAAAAGAATTTCAATTTTATTCGCAACTTTTCGTTTAAAATTTCAAAGATTTCTCTAGCCAGATATCTTACCAAAGAAACAACGTTGTACAGTATTTAATTGAATAAGGAAAAACTTTGACTCGTTTATTATCAAACTGAATAACCACTGGTATAATTACTTTTGTGGTTGCTGATATCAAAAGCACATATTACAAATAAATTGGTCTGGAATAATTTGAGTTTTTGAGTCATCACCATTATATGTTCGTATGTGCTGTGAAAAACACAGAACCGGCCTGAAGATTAGTAGTGTAAAAGAATATCCACTTTCTTTCTCTCTAGCATGAAATTTATTGTTTGTGTCGGGCAGTAGAAAACGGTTAGGCGTTAGGCGGTTTTTCTATGTACGTCAACGTAATGAATAGATGTACAGAGTTGAGCGTCACACCTCTTGTAAATAACAGTGCAATCAGCGTATTTCTCGCATTACATCTCCATCTCCAGCTCTGTAACTTAAGTTCCATCTGCAACCCGGCCACAGCCACAATAATCTCGTGAAGGCTAATTGAGAATTTGTATTTGCCCAGTTCTCTGCCGCTGCGTGGAAATTTATGTCTGCGCCGCTTTGCTTTATGGCTTTTCTGTAGAACTCGTTCCGCGATGTCTTCTCTATCCCTATCTGCAATTAGTCCGATGTTATAATTCCGCGTTTTTGCGAAACGCCAGATGTTACTTATGGCTCTGTTCGTTATTTCGCCTAATATACGGGTTGTCTGGATTCTGGAAGATGTAAAATGCGCCAGTCGGCAGAGATTCAGAAGATGCTGTTGTTAGCTGCTGTATTGGTTTGCTGGATGTAATATGTTGGGAGTTTTTGTGATGAATGTTGACAACGTGATGCCAGAAGGTGGCGATGCGTTAGCGTTAGCAACACGCGATATTGTTGCGGATATATGAAGCCGCTTGGTTTGGAGGCGTGATGTGCTTTTGAAAGTAAACGTGAAATAACAATGCTTTTTGCACTAAAACAATAACACACTGTTGTCGCACACAGTTCACAACCCTACTTTTTATATAGTTGCCAAAGATAAGTATTCTCACAGTTTTATGAGGAATCTTCCGATGCGAGATTTCAATGTTAATTTTGAAATGTTCAAATTTTGTCTCTACAGGAAATAATAATTTTTTTATACTAGCGTATTATAACAACTTTTCAATTGTCATTTCCGTTGTTAAATGAAGTACTTTTAAGCACTAGTGCTTAAAAATGACAGTTTAATGCGTAAAAGTAAAAGTACTAAATACCTATTATAACTGTCTATTTATGATAAATATTTACAACGCAATTACTTAAATTAATTCAATATCTCCTGCACGTAAAAACGTAAGTTCCTCCCGGCGACATTTCCCATAGATTTCAACAATTAACACAACCTTTGCCAATAAATAATCCTTGTCATCAGCTTCCTTCATGAAACGAACTATCTCTTGCTTAGTGAATATTTTTGATTTTTTAGGCTTATATCCACTAGCTTTTCTTTTTAAGAATGCAATAAGATTGGTAAATTTACTTATATCCACATTCTTATTAAGGTATACCATAGTTCGGAGCATAGAGTAATTACTCCATAAAGTGGATGGCTTATAAATGGATGATAATTTCGAAAAATAGGCTAAAACTACCTTTTCTGTAATGTGCCCAACGTTTTTCTCCGCACACCAACTGTCAATTTTTTTGTAAGTTTCTTCATACAATTTTTTTAATTTTCCTGGAACCAGTGTAGCCAATGCAGCCTCTGCACCATTTTCAATATCAGAGTCAATCTCTGAGTCACTCATTTTAAGTAAATTTATTACCAAAAATTCTCAAGAATGTTTATTAAACAACATATTGAATCCCATAGCAACAAAAAGATGAAACTGATGCCTGCCTACTTTTAAATTTTGAAAAATTGAAAATGTTGACATTTGAGAATAAATATAAATAATCTGTTTTAAAACGCTAGTATAAAAAATCTTGTGTGGTATACGTTGCGAAATCGTGTTTTAATCACTAGACGTGTTATCCAACTCGGCTACGCCTCGTAGGATAATTTTCACGTCGCGGGCTTAAAACACATTTCTTTCGCAACTTATTACAAAAATAGCTATATTGACGTTTGTTGACAAATAAAACGACGTGTTTACTGGTGGTTACAAAAGCGATTGTACCACTTCGTCAAGGGTATATTCGCTTATCAATACATAGTAACTAAGTAAAATTCTTAAATGTAATTGGCTGAGTTAATTATGTATTATATAATGAACTAAATATAACAACAATAACCTTACCTAACGCTCAAGATTTTTGTGCATTAGGTGAGGTTATTTTTGTTGTGTTTGACTGAAGTGTAAGATAAAAGTAGTTTTGGGCAAGTTTCTACATTTACCGACAATGTGCATATTATCCCATTATCTACTTTTACTGGAACAGATATATAACAAAAAATTTGAATTTATATTATAAAATTCATATCGGCCAACGGTTTGTAACGAGCTGCTAAAAATTAACCACTTTCTTATAGAATAGGATCGATTGTTATATTGATAGGCTGCGTTCAGAGCTACTGAATTTTAAATTACAATTAGTTATTACAAATAGTAATCGGTTGGAGCGTCTTAAAACTACCGGTTTTAAATCTGAAATAGTGTTTAGTATTAGCACTTAATGAAAGTAACATCTATTGAAAATCGATGAAGCAATCTATATAAATAAAAAAAATAAATGATTTTTATTAAATAATTGTAAATAGAGTAGTATTTGTTTTTTGAACACTATATTTCAACACTATAATTGATGGATAAAAATATTTCGGATCATAATATTTTCTATTGTGATAAAAATAGGGTTAGAAATGAAAGACATTCTGTAAAAAGTGACAAGTGTAGGTATATTCTTTATATTACAATATCCTGCACCATATACCACATTTAAAACAGATTATATGTACTATGCCGTTTGACGTTTCTGGCAGAAAGAGACAAGATGATATATCTGTCGCACTAATTGTAAGTGAAAAGTTTGAGGTTTGTACACTTACCACTTATCACTTACACTTAACGTCTAAATTTTGTCGCTGTGAACGCTAGCGTTGTTTGCCATAAGTCAAAGTGCTTGTATTAATTGTAAGTGCTAATTGTAATTTATAATTCGGTAGCTCTGAACGCAGCTTTATTCCTTTTAAACCTTTATTTGGGTTTATTCGTGTAGCTCTTTGCTAATGTGGGTCAAATACACATTCCTGTTTTTATTGACTCTAACCAACTATAAATCAGATCATAGTCTCCTGGAAGAGAGATCCTCCTACTGTTCACTGAATGGCTCTCGGCTTTACCGGAAATGTTTAGTATGATTAGCGAATAAAAGTTGACGTTTAGATTATTTAATAGATGTGGTTTCTTTTGAAGATATTTCCTTATATTTGATTTTAAAGGAAACTGACCCTTATGGATTCCGTTACAGAAGATTAGAATTGTACTCAATACCAGGAGATATTTATAATGACCTAAGCCACAGGATTCAGGGATGTATTTAAAAAATTTAATACCGCAAATTCTAGTTCGCTCGTCTCAGGTGTAAACAACCCTCGAGTCGGAATTACTGTTAGAGGGAATTAAAAATAATCCTATTTCATAGAATTGCCAAACTAAATAGTTTAAAAATCTAAATATTTTGTTATAATCAACATAAACGAAAAATGTTTAAAATATTTTAAACGCACCCCTGTTTTGATATTTAGTTACCCTAGTCGGCCATCTATTTTCAGCCAGATATACTAATGTATTTCTATGCTTTCCTAGTTCAGTATTTAAATGGGTTCATGTAGAAATTTCATATCTGAATGTTTCGTACAGTTCTATTCTTCTCTAGGGATTCAAAAGAAACCACATCTATAAAATAATTTAAAAGTCAACTTTCATTCGCTAGTCATACCATACTATATTGTGTTTATTATAATTTTGAAACTCTTGCGATGTGTTGTCCTATGCCTAATTCGAATTTGGATCGGAATGGATAAAAAAAATCGTGACATTAAAATAGCAACCCCTGTTCTCAATAGATAACAGATAATAGTTAAAATAGGTTGCGTAAATAAGTCTTGTGACCAGTTGTGGTTCTTATAACCGCAGTCTTCAAATCCAATCGTTAACTTCATAATTAATTTCAATGGGACAAAAGTTTGCTTAAGTGTGTAGTAATAAATTCTAATTGCCATAAAAAAATTCATCGAAATCGCAGTTGGAATTGTTTAATTTTACGAAAATACTAATGGAGTCCTCCCGATCTGCAAAGAAGCGAACGAACACACCACCAGCAAAAGTGAACACCGAAGTGGTGGTCCGGGAGTTGATTTGTATGCACACAGAGGTGACCGTGCTTCGCATCAGGTTTTTCGTTCAGGGGGGGATTTGAGATGAATTGGCCAGCCTGCCCAGCTAATAGCAGCAACAACCGGCCAGTAAGATTGATGACCTTCAGTCTGCCATGTCTCAATTTCCCTACAATCACATTCATCTCTCTACACTATGTATCGCTACAACTACAAGCAATCCAGCTTTTTACATTGATCCTTACCGATCCCAAAACACGAGCAATTACAACCAGGCAACGCAAGATGGCGCGCACGCATGCGTAAAGGGTGATTTGTGGAAAGCGTGACAGATACATGAGCGGAATTGGAGGGAAACACGCCATGTCATTTGTTTTATATATAATTGTATATTGAATGGAAACGAATAATTGAATCAAATGCGAATGAGTGACTGTTGCACTTTCACTGTAATGCAGATGGAATTTTATTTTTGCTAAACACGAACATGCCTTAGTTAGGGATACGGATAAATAATAAATAATATATGTTAAAATAGGTGTCTCACAAGTGATGCCTTTGCTTTTGAAATTTGATTCACGGAACAAAAAAAATCTGGTGCAGCCAACACAATACCTCCTTATTTTTGGATTAGCGAATTTTACTCTAATTTTGACAGTTTATTTCTTAAAATATAGTCTAATCTAATCCAAGTAACTACCTTTTTTTAAACTCCTCAACAAGATTAAATCCCAATTACAAAGTGGGTTCACATTCAAACACATCCATGCCTTAGTGGGATTCGAACCCAGAGCCCCGAGGGCACTTATGACATGAGGCGTTGCTCTAACCATTGAGCCACCGGGGCTATAATAAAATGAAGATTAAGTTTTAAATACCGGGATAGAATAAAATTCATTAATCCAAAAATGAGTATTAGCTTAAACATTTTTATGAATCGTTAATTTTTATGAATCTAAATACATACCTACCTACATATATACTTATGCTGGAAACTGTATTGAACTCTTTTTTTATAGTTCTATTTACTTTTTTCTTTTTAAAACGTTACTAATATTATTTTGAAATGATTAGTTCTTTGATAGTGACATTTATCTGTCAGTTACATACATTTGAATAACTGCGTTTTGTTTGTTTAAAGCATAGGCTCTGGGATTTAAATTATAGAAAATTTAGTAATCTTATATTTTATAATAACATTAATATCGAAAAAATAACATTTTAAGGTATTTTTCGAAGAAAAACTATTTTGAGCTTCTAGTAGAGTGCCATTTCCGGTTATCCGATTTTCACCAAAATCTTATGGGCTCTTTCCATTACAGAAAAAGTTCGAAATACAAGGTTTCAAAATTTTCTGAATGATAATATTTGAGTTAGAGTGGAGGATCCACATATACATACACACACCCATACACACATCGTGAAAATGTTAAAATTGGATTCTAGGAACCTTAAAACGTGGTTATTTACCAATGTTCTATACGCGAATTTTAGCACGATCCCTATACCTCCCTTACCATAGGTAGCGGAAGGTAACACACAGAATAACTTGACAACGCCGCAGAAAACTAAAACAATTTATATGTCTGTCTGTATAGATGAATAAACTGCAATTCAAAATATATGAAAATATATGAAAATATACAGAATGTACACGAAACTAGGAAACGCGATGTTTCAAAAGATACAAAAAAATAATATAAAATAAAGTTGTAGGAGACCAAGGGGGGCATCCCATTCTCAACTTACAAAGTTATATTTGCTTAAATGGGATGGCATATATTTTTTAGGCCCATTTGATACAGTATTTTTTCTGAATTCAAACATGTAATCATTTTATATCCTTACATACTAAAAATACTGAGAAAAATTGAATTAAAATTTAAATAAATTTTATTTTTATAGATATTTTTCCGCAGGCCATGTATGAAAAACAAAACCTGATATTTGTCAATTTGATTTATTTAGTGCATATTAATTCCTCTTTTTGCGGATAGAACACTATTAATAAGGTAATTAACAAATATTTGTTTTACTTTAATTTAAGCTCAATTATTTTTCATACATAGCCTACTGCTATAAAAATTAAATTTATTTAAATTTTAATTGAATTTTTCTCAATATATTAATTATGTAAGGATATAAGATGATTACATGATTGCATTCAGAAAAAAATACTGTATCGAATGGGCCTGAAAAATATATGCTATGCCATTTAAGCAAATATAACTTTGTGTTGTAACTTGAGAACCACTGGTTTAAAAAAATATTTTATTCTGTAATGGGATGTCCCCCTTGGTCTTCTACAACTTTATTTTATAGTATTTTTTTGTATCTCTAATAACTTCCGAGAAAAATCGCTTTTCCTAGATTCGTTTACACTCTGTATATGAAAATAATTTTACGTTATGCTCCTTGAGTAATCGAATAAGTTCTGTTAATAAATTTATGCTGCATTTCTAACGTCAAGGGAGTTATCGGAGACGGTCATTTCAAAGACTCACGCTGTATAACAACCCTAATCTTTAACATTATCCTTCCTAACCTAATTCTAACCTAATTCTCTTTGACATGGTGACCCGTATACTAATTATCACTCTATTTTAGTAGGCGTTGCGTGCCTCTGCTTTTTGTCTCTCTGCCCTCTCATTATTATTTCAATTTGGCGTTGGTTTTTATTGTGTCGCGCGACATCGCGGCTCGCGGATGAGTTATGACCTGAAGCCGGCCCTGCACAGGTCACAGGTCACGTGGCTGCCCCTGCCAGCAGCCGTGTTCATATTTTATTTGACCGATGAGTAATTTTCGGAAGTTTTGATCAAAATGTAATTTTTTATTACTATTCGTAGTGTGACAACGCCAGGATGTTGCGGCTGTAAATCATGAGAGTTCGTGTCGTATTTCATTGTGTGGAATAAAATAATTTTACGGATAGTTCTCTCTCAGTTTTAGAAAAATATATTTATTTGTAAAACATGACTGCTATATTTTTATTATGAATTATTTTTATTTATATTTACAGCCATAATATTTCACTTACGTAGACTAAATTTTTACAATACATTTTATGAAAATAAATATATTTGAATTATGAGTTGATTTTATGGACACGTAAGCACAATTCATTCTGCGTATATTATTATATAAGATATTCGACATATAGAAGTAACTAATTTTTGGTTCCTAATGGGGTACGTGATCAATTTTTTATTTTTACATAATATGATACGAGACAAAAAATTAAAGTACCCGTATTTTTTTAAATCGATTAATTATTTGTATTTTATGAGAAAATAATTATTAAAAATTTATGGAAGGGTTTTGTGACGTGAAAATGGTAGAAGCGTGGAATAAGACGGATAGATTGGGAAAGAATGAGATGGTTATAGCCAACTGTGGACATGCCACACCCAGCCACACCCACCACAACATAATCGCGACGCTGATAGGCAGATCTATAACTGTCTCTTTTCTTCCCGCAGTCTATCTGTCTTCTTCCACGATTCTAACATGCTTACGGCATATACCCTTTCTCCAAAACAATAAATTGCTAATAACAATATTATTACAAATTAATGTTTAGTTTTTAAAAGTTGCAAAAAACCAGCCATGTTGTGACGTCAGCGTTTCACACTGCAAGTTCAAATTCAGACTCATTTCATACAGCCTTATTATATCGACACAGAATTTCTAAAAGAAAAAAATATATAGACTATAAATTGAGAATTACATATCTAAATATTTGATAGAAATGCTATAATATATTAATATAACATCATTGTATTCATTTATATATATATATATATATATATATATATATATATATATATATATATATATATATATATATATATATATATAATTTTCATTTGACTTGAAGTTATCCACGTACCCCTCAGCTGCTGGTCATTAGTCATTCGTTTTTACTTTTTCGTCTGATTAATATTTGTCTACGTTGTTCGTTGTGTATTCTTAGAATTTCATTACTGTTGCTTTGTTGCAAATCTGTATTTTTTAATACAAACTGACTGTTTTTCAAGTTGTGTTTTTTTTTGTATCACGCGGTACTATTAAAAATATTTTCTCACTATTTTAGCTAGAATTTTGGTACGATGGCACAAAACAGCGTTTCACCGATATGTTTATTTTCGTAAATTTCAGGTTATCTTTAAATGTCACTTTGACGTTTAACATAATGTGACAATCAAAATGGCCACGTTGATGAAACGCTGACGTCACTGGGCAAGAGACGAGGCGAAGAAAATCAGCCGCGTTTTAAACAATGCCATTTTTACCTCCCGCTACCCTTGGTAAGGAATCGTGCTAAAAAATCCCATATCGAGATTTTGGTAAATGACCACGTGTTAAGGTCCTTAGAATCCAATTTTAATATTTTTACGATGATGTGTGTGTATGTGTGTGAGTGGATCCTCCACTCTAACTCAAATACTATAATTCAGAAAATTTTGAAACCTTGTATTTCGAACTTTTTCTGTACTGGAAAGAGCCCATTAGATTTTGGTGTGAATCGGATAACCGGAAATGGCACTTTACTAGAAGCTCAAAATAGTTTTTCTTCGAAAAAAAAACTTCAAATAATATTTTTTCGAAATTAATGTTATTATAAAAATTAAAAATTTTCTAGTTTTGCATTAATATATTTTCTACACATTTTATGGATAAATTTATAAAATCTATAATTTAAATCCTGGAGCCTACGCTTCAAACAAACATTACTCCTTAGCAGTTATTCAAATGTATGTAACTGACAGATAAATGTCACTGTCAAAGAACTAATCATTTCAAATTAATAATAGTAACGTTTTAAAAAGAAAAATGTAAATAGAACAATAGGAAAGGAAATCAATAGTTTTCAGCATATGTAAATATGTAGGTATGTATTTAGATTAATATAAATTAACGATTCGCCAAAAAGTTTAAGCTAATTCTCATTTTTGGATTAGTGAATTCTATTTTATTCAGATATTTAAAATTTAATCTTCATTTAGTTACTTGGATTAGATTAGACTATATTTTAAGAAATAAACTGCCAAAAATAAAGTAAAATTCGCTAATCTAAAAGTACACAGACATCGGTAATGATGAAATATTTGCACCGTGCGGGCGCTTACCAGCCGTCACCTCACGGGCACTCATTGCTGGCGTAGAGAGTGCACCACATGGGTCAATTTTGTGTCATTTAAAATTGGAAATATTTGGCGTTGGTCGAGATTGAACCCGATTCTCCAGATTCGCGACCTGACACTCAGGCACGCGGCTACGAGACCCCATGGGGTCTCAAAAATAAAGATTAGCTTAATTTTTTTATGACTCGGGCGGTACATGGCGGGAGGTATTGTGTTGGCCACACCAGATTTTTAATTGCAATTTTTTCAGTATTAAAGATCGATTTGAGGAAAAATAAAAAATACGGGTCTATTATTTTTCAATACTCTATCGATTAAAGTTAAAAATGAAAAATCGTGCATGACCTCATTATTTAGTTGTAAATATTGTTTATTAATATCAGTGTCCACTGTTTCTTTCTCTGTAATCAATCGTTATTGAAGAATCCTCACCCCACTCGGACAATCCCTTATCTCGCCCTATGTCTGCTAGGGAGTCAGGGGCGTCCGTAGAAGGGAGCCAATTAGATGTGGCAAGTGAGATTTATCTCCATAGCAACGGGCCGGCTGTCGGGCGGTGAGGGATTGCTCCGCCACCGCACCGCCGCCTCTCCTCGACCTCCGCCGCCACTGGTCTGAGCCAGGAGACTTGGGGGTGGCAGTCTGCCCCACTAGATAGATCGAGATTCGATAAGGGAGACAACCGAAATTCGGAGAAATGTAGATTTATAGCGCTATTTTTCTTCGACTCGGGAAATATACAATACCAAATTAATTTATGAAATACTGGGGATACTTAGAGGAGGTCAATGCATACATAAATAAATAAATAAATGTATCATCGAGACTTCTACTCATTAAACTAAAGCCAGTATTATTGATTACGATTGGAAATTATGGCAATAAAACTTACTGAATTAAATAAACATATCTTCATGGCATATTACGCATGGCATGGCTGGGTGTGCCAAGAATAATTATATAAATACGCAAGAATAATAAGAAATATACGTAATTCATAAAAAAGACTAATAGGCCATTTCTGAATAGTGATGCACGACGAGGCGAGAGTACTCTCGCATCTCGCCTCGTCTCGTTGCATTATGCGAGACGAGAACGAGAGCGAGATTGCAGTTTAAAATTCGAGGCGAGATCGATATAACAACTGCGAGAAGCGAGAAATCTCTCGAGAGTCTCACAATAAAAAGTATTTGTAACTTTGTAGCTTTGATTCATAAATTCAATGAAAAATGCATCGTACAAGAAGTGGAGTCAACGCTAATTCATGCATAGAACACGTAAATGTGAAAATTATATGAATTAACTATATTTTTTAGTCTATCTAGAGTCGATTCGATTAGTATCGTTCCCAGAGCGAGGAAATGCAAAAATAAAGACAAAATCGGTATTGCATCCAATAGAACTAGTTTTCTCCAATATTTCATCCCCTAATTCACCCCAGTTAAAACCACGGTTAATAATACTATTGTCGCCCGTAAAAAGTAAAGGATGGTATATTGAGCGTCGATGGGAGCCAACAGGGAGAGAAGCGGAGTGATTGGTGATTGGTTGCCGGCGGGTTACCAGCGGTTTTTTATGACTTAATCTTATTTAAATAGTGGCATATATTTAATGAAAAAGTGTAGGTACTTTTAGTTACAAAAAATATTTTTTTAATGCTTAATTCGTTTTACTGATGACAGAATGTGTTAACAGATGTTCGTATTGAAATAGTTTAGAGATCACAATTTGATGATAAATTGGATATTTTAGAGGTAAATTAAATTATTTACTAACATCACATTTTCTGGTGACCGTAAATGAATAAACATTATGTTCGTATTGAAATAATTTCGTGACCAGAATTTAGTGTTTCGTCTCTTTATTATAGTTATACGATTGCAAATACATGGAAGACGGTGCTATTGGTGCGAACTTGCCTCTTGTAGTTAAACAGTTACGTAAATACGTAGTGCGCAAGCGCTTATTTTTATAGCGAGACTCGAGAGAGACTCTCGTGCGAGAACGAGATGAGACCCAAAAAAAATGTGTGAGAACGAGAGCGAGATCGAGATTACAGATCCGAAAACGAGACGAGATCGATATTTTATATTTCTCGTCTCGTCTCGCCTCGCGTGCATCACTATTTCTGAACAAATCTGTAAATCTTATAGATCTGTAAATCTGTAAAAACCTGATAAAAACGTAACTATTTTTGTTGATTTCTATAAAATTCTACATAAAGGTGGCAGCTTTCGTTTCGATTTTTTTTCATTGTTTACAGATCTGTAAAATTTTCAGATTGTAACGTGTGAGCCCCGCTGCTACGCTGAACAAGCGTCTGAGTATAGTGATGACGCAATCGCTCTAGCAGCCGGGGTACGTAAACAAACAAGCGGCGACGTGTTTAATTACTTCCGGTCGCCTGAACTTTTTGTGTTCGTTTTTATTATGCGGTCGAACATTCTGGAGCTCTCTGGAAGTTAATGGCAGCTGTATAAAAGGAACGCAGCTATGCTCGGGCGTTAGTTAGTTACAAAGGGAGAGTCATATAAAGACATTCACATGAGTGTTAGAGAGTAAAGTGTTAGGAGAAGCACAGCAGTATCGCAATGAGCGTATGCAGTTGGTATCGAGTAGGTACTTGGGAAATTACTGGTATATCGATATAGCTGTGGGAAAAGAATACTCGGTAGTGTTGAAGAGTATTGGGAAGCTTGGTATACCAAGACAGTAAAGACAAGTGGAAGTGGATACTCGGCAGTAGTAGTGAAGAATTGTAGCATGCGGGCAGTCGGTGATACTGAACCTGTGGAAGTTAGACAGTTAGTTACATAAATAGACAGATAGTGATGTGAAAAGTGTGACTTCAGTCCGACCAGTTGAATATACAGACGCTGTTGTGTCAGTTGAGTATATAGACGCTGTGGAGGTCGATAGGCGGACAGTTGAACGTGATATAAATAAACAGTGACATAAATAGTCGAAATAAATAATTAGTAAGATCGTATAAATAAATAGTCGTGTTAATTGTTAAATAAATAAATAGTGTTAGTGTTATCTAGTTAATTATAGTTTTAGTCTTAATTAGTTTTTTATATTAGTATTTAATATATGTAATCGTTATTATTTAATTTCTTTTAATGTTTAATTATAGTTTAATAAACCTTTATTTTAATTAACAATAATTATCTAATATTTACACTTCACCCAAATAAATAAAGACTACAGTATTATAATCCATAGAAAGAACACTGTAAATATGTTAGTATAAGAGACATATGAGACATTCCGTATTTATAGAGTAATACATTTAATATAAGTGAAGTAAGAAACTGTTCGGGACAATAAAGAGAGTGCTTCTATCTAAAAGTATTGATCGTAAATCTGAACGGATACCAACGGAATTTACTTAACATTTTTCACTATATATTTTACAGAGTATATTCCTTCTCAGGTAAATTATAATAAAAATTCAATCTGCCAAATATATATCTAATGTATGATAGTTTGAATTTCTCATATTATTTATCTTTGACGTATTGTGTGTACAGAGGTGGCCGAATAAAATAATGTCCCTGCATCATAGCTAGCTGATTTACAGCAGTTTTTCGCTAGTTTTTTCTACTTTTTGCGCATCTGATGGAGAAATGGCGAGTAGTGGCTTTAGACTGTGACGTTACCCTTGCTCTGGGAGGGTTATACGAATGTGTTTACGCGGAATAGTGGCCCATTCTGATACGAACGACGACGCTCTGTCGTCACAACGGAAGTAAGTCTGCGCCAAGCAAAGAGAAGACCGAACTGTGGCTGAATATAATCCGACGTTCCATGTTTTCAAGCTAAAAATATAATCAGCAACCAGTGGCGTAGAAACGGGCAACGCCCTGGGATGGGATTATTGTCATATTTACTTTTCGAATAAATACAAACATGGAGTAGTCGCAAATTTAAAAAGTAACGGGAAACTAAAATCCGGAATCAAATTACATACTATAATATCAAAAATTTGTTCAAATTCGTATATTTACTTTTGGATTGCGTGGCTACTTTTTTGTATTTTGAAAATAATCAATATAACAATAATTACAATCTTACAATTATATTGTTTAAAAATCTGATGTGGACACCACACGAGTTCCTTATACACAAGACCAATATGGAATATAGACCCAAGTATAAAATTGCACGTATTTGACGTAATTTGACATTAGCATCTATTTTTTATTTTTTTGTTATTTTTTGTCCTAAACCATAGCAAGCTTCATTACAAAAACCAAAAAGTATATAAGTTTTAAATATACATATCTCGCTAATACAAAGGGCTAATTTAATAATACTTGGAAAACTGTTAACAACTTCAGGTAATATGTCACTTCCGGTTAGCCTGTTTTAACCAAAATCTACTATGTTATTCCAATTGACATAAAAGTCTTATATACCAAATTTGAAATGTGTTAGATTATATTTTAAAATAGTTTTTCATTAAAATCTATTATAGGCTTCAAATAAAGTACCATTTCTAGAAATTATGTAATGACCAAAAAGGGAGGTGCACAACTAGATGTTATTGCAGTCCTAAATACAAAATTACAACTTTCTACGACTTACCGTTTTTGAGTTATGCAAGATACATAGGTACGCACGTACGCACGTACGTACGTACAGACGTCACGACGAAATTAGCCAAAATGGATTCAGGGATGGTCAAAATGGATATTTCCGTTGAAATCTGAAAACCGAAATTTTTCGCGATTACAATACTTCTTTTACTTCGTACAAGGATGTAAAAATTTATTAGTATGTTTCTTAGAAAACAATTTTAAAGTTTTACGTGACGTCACTACGGTATCTTTAGTCAGAGACAGAAAGGCAATAAGGTAGATATACAGGACGGTTACTTGAACACCCGAACGTAGGGATTTAACATGTAAAATAAGACTTTCGTAATTTTCTTCTTCCCTAAAGGTGCATTCACAAATGAAAATTAGGTTTAGATTTATGGTTTATACTTTAGATTTAAAGACTTTGGCCGCATATTATGTAATGACTCCATTCACACTTCAGAATTTAGGGTCTCTAAATCCAAATCATAAAGCTAAACATTGCAAGGTCCAAACATTAGGTTTATGATTTTAGTTTGACGTCACAAACTTCACCAATGAGAACGAGTCTGAAATGATAAAGATATATACAGCCACCTTCATTTAGTATCCATTTGGGTGATTCGGCTTTTTAAACAAATGCGAGAAGAACATGGAGACTGGCATAACTTCATTGCTGAAATATAACCAATAAAGCCAAGCGAATGAGAGTTTCACGGTGCACAGGTGTCTTGTTGAGTACTGCTCTACCGATATTTTGATCTTGTTTTTGAAGTATTTACTCAGATGTCTGTACATATCAAAACTAATTTTCAGGTAATTTAAACTTACATTTGTGAATGACTTATTTAAACCTAAACAAAAACCATAAACCTTATTTTCATTTTTGAATGCACCTTAATTATTTTAGGTAGAAAAGTTTCAAATAAAAGTTGTATAGCATATAATTCTACATCTGAATCGATACCCAAAATTAATTTTGCGTGCTTTAACGTCAGAAATTAGCTATGTAAATGTCGAAAATCACTTGAAAATAGTGATAGCCATGGAATTGAGACAAAATATTAACAAATAATTAACGGTTTATCTGTCAAATTAGGTTAATTAATTTTTTGTTAGGTATTACTTCAGTGAACAATTATCTATTAATTTAAATTGATAATTGTTCGTTTGAACGGAAATTACAAATAATATTTATAGTTTTAGCAGTTTTTATGATAGCCTGAAATTAAATCGACAAATTTTAAGAGCCTCAGTAATTAATTTGATAACTTAGGCTATTTGTTGTCTCCAGAAATTAAATTGACAGTTTTGAAAGTTTTTAAGTTTTACAGAAATTGGTTTGAAAGCATTCGAAAAGAAAATTGGTTGGATGAGCGCTTTTAAAAAGTGAAAGGAAAGAATGGTGTAGTGTATTATTGTTTTAAAAATTTCTTAGAACCATTTTAGCATGACCCGCTAGTGTGGTCAACACAATACCTCCCGCCATTTATCGCCCGAGTCACAAAAAGATTAAGCTAATCTTTATTTTTCGATTAGCGAATTTTATTCCAGTTTTGGCAGTTTATTTCTTAAAATATAGTCTATTCTAATCCAAGTAACTACCTTTTTTGATAATAAAATGAAGATTAAATTTTAAATACCGGGATAAAATAGAATTCACTAATCCAAAAATGAGAATTAGCTTAAACATTTTTGCGAATCGTTAATGTTTATTAATCTAATTATACATACCTACATATTTACATTACATATGCTGGAAACTGTATTGATTTCCTTTCCTATTGTTCTATTTACTTTTTTATTTTTGCTATTTACTATTATTAATTTGAAATGATTAGTTCTTTGACAGTGACATTTATCTGTCAGTTACATACATGTGAATAACTGCGAAACCAAGGAGTTTTGTTTGTTTAAAGCGTAGGCTCCGGAATTTAAATTGTAGATAATTTTATAAATTTATCCATAAAATATATAGAATATGTAGAAAATTTAATATTCTTTAATTTTTATAAAAACATTAATCTCGAAAAAATAACATTTAAAGGTATTTTTCGAAGAAACACTATTTTGAGCTTCTTGTAAAGTGCTATTTCCGGTTATTCGATTTACACCAAAATCTAATGGACTCTTTCCATTACAGAAAAAGTTCGAAATACAAGGTTTCAAAGTTTTCTGATAGTATTTGAGTTAGAGTGGAGGATCCACACATACATACACACAGATATCGTGAAAATGTTAAAATTGGATTCTACGAACCAACGTGGTCATTTACCAAAATGTCGATATGCGATTTTTAGCACGATCCCTATACCTCCCTTACCAAGGGTAGCGGGAGGTAAAAATTCTAATTAAAGTGCGATATATTTATTTTCTTACAAATATCCATGTACTCGTAAGTTTGGTTTAACTGTTCTTAATTAGATCTGTGTTTTATCGCTCGAAAATATAAATCTTCCGCATTTTTTCTCATCGCCGTCTATGATTCCGACAAAGACACCCGAGAAAAAGACATCTAGATCTCCCCTATGTATATCAAAACTTGTATACACACACATCGGTTGAATGCGTTCAAAATCCCGTCAGTTTTGCCAAAAAGTTTGTGTGGAAAAAACTGTAGTTCACTCCACGTCCGCTTTGTGGCGCCAGCATCGCGTTTCTAACCCAGTGGCTCCACTCGCGGCAGAGAATCAAACTCACTTCCCGTGCCGTATCCTGTTTGTTCTCATTGTTCTGTCTGCAATGCATGTGTGACGATGTAATAAAATATACCGATATTATGAACACAATCGCAACACCACAAAGGCGGCAATTATTCTCTGCTCTTCATAGAATGTTATGTTGTATCTCTACCAGGGAATAATTTTATTTTCTGGATTAATCATGTGAATTAAAATTATAATTTATGTGGGGAATTTATTTCATATTTGGTGAACTGAATGAATTATGACTACCGATGGCCTCAATTCTTTAACTGAATGGCGGTATATCAACGATATAACTAAAATAGACATACATAATTTATGTGATGGATTTTCACGTAAAACTTCAAAACTTATACATTATTGATATATTTTTATTGAATTACTACAGCATTTAATGAAGAGGTCAAAGACCATCTAAAAGCATTTATAAAATCAGTGCCGACTTGACATTTTGCCGCCCGGGGCTAATTTTTAAAAACCGCCATTCTCAACAAAGAAAAAATCGTTTTTCCAACATCAAACTGCCAAGAGCCAGAGAAAAAAAGATAAATGTTACAAATTTTGTTTTTTTAATCACACGAATTTTAAAGTTTGAAACCCCATCCAATGTTTTTGGAATGACATACATATATACATACATACATACATACATACATACATACATACATACATACATACATACATACATACATACATACATACATACATACATACATACATACATACATACATAAAATCACGCATTTCCCACTTAGTGGGTTAGCACAAACCCGAAAGAATAAAAATAACATCAACCAAAAAATAATCACTCTCTCTTTCAATAACATTCTTACTAACCTGACATCATAGGTACAACATATATTCCTCACTCTTAACATATTAAAGTGACCGATTTTCAGTAGCGAAATACCGCAACCGGGTCACAATAATAGTTACGAAACAATCATCCTTCGCCACACATTCCTGTCTAAGCACACTTCTTTTGCCTCGGCCACATTCATAATCGCATTCATGCATGCTCTTCTTCTCTTTCCACTCGGAAACTTTCTCTCTTTTAGTACCTTATCAATCACATCCATCCACTTACACAATGGACGGCCACGCAATCGAACACCCTCAATTTCACCAAGATATATACGCTTTACAAGCCGTTCACTCTTCATTCTATCCACATGACCAAACCATCTCAACTGGCTCATACCTACTCTCTTAACAACTCTCTTTTTATGCTTTCCCGTCCATGCCCAACATTCGCTTCCATACATCAAAGCAGGCACTAGTAATCCATTATACACACTTAAACGAGCTTCTCTAGATACGTTTACGTTTCGAGCAAACGTACCCAGAGCACCCATTACCTTACACCCCGCACTCACTCTCCTTTCAATTTCTCTATCAATTCGATCATGCCTTGACATCATGCTACCCAAATATACAAACTCATTCATTTGCTCCAGTTTCACTCCATCCACCAACACATTGCACACAGTCACCAATTTACTCCTTTCAAATACTAACACCTTGGATTTATCAACATTCAACTCCAGATTCATACTTTTTCCAACTACATGTATTCTCTCTATCATTCTTCTGCGTTGCTCTTCATTTTCACCTAAAACAACTACATCATCCGCATACGCTAACGCAGGCACAATACTTTCACTAATTTGTCTCTTTGATTATGTCAAATTCAAGAAAATGGACTAACGTTGTTTTTGCTAACAGCTGATATATTAAAAATTATTTAACAAAGTCCTATTAATTATGTTTTAATTTCGCTTCACATTTTGAGTGATATACTCGATTTTGGTCAACTGTCCGTAAATTACCGGCTTTTAAATTAGCTAAAACGTTCGAAAATTTTTAATTAAAGTTTGAATAATGTGTGAGAAATAGTGAAATAAACTAGTGCAACAACATTTGAACATCGGAGCGCAGTGTTGACCATGCAATAAATCTTCTGGAAAAAAGCAGCCGCTCTGTCGGCGTGATGCTTCGCGGTGGTTGGTACATTTTGTCGTAAGCATGTATTTTTCAGGACGGCCCTGGTTTATTTTAATCCATTTTAAATGCGGCCATATTTTAACCTGCGCTGCCGAGTGACGTATATGCACGTGTAGTTCGCTCCACTCTACCAGAGGCGCTCCAGTCGGCATCATGCGCGTCACTTTATGAAGATATACACAAGCTGGGATCCCATGTAAAGATAAACCACAATTAACGCGGTGTCATTTACACTTGTTATTTGAATTTTAAATGCTTGTGTGCGTAAAGCTACGGACACCCTTTTTTATTCGCGACTTTTTGCCACAGAGGGAGGACTCAAGTTTTTTATCTGTTACAGCTGAATTAACAGATACTTTTAATTCAAAGTCAGTCTTTCATAAAAAATTTGATAACAGCTTACATTAAGTGAATCGAGATATTTTTTTATTTAAATGAAGTAGCGGAGCTGATTTATGAATAAAGATAAAGAAATGATTAACTTCAAACGCTAGTGATAATATATCATGAACTGACACACATGCTTTGCATTTTGCAACATAATTATAATAATAATATATTGTAGAACAAACATTTTTTGTTATTAATATATACAATAACCGTTTATTTTCATTGTTTCTTCATATTTACATTTGAAATCGAAATTAAGTTTATTTCTTTTAAAAAATTACTTATTAGTACTAAAAATTTGATATAACTACATAACATAATGAGGAGTTTTCATATAACCTTAAAAAAATATAGTATGAATGTTAAAATTTATTTGTTACCTACTTATAACAGACCTGAAAGTGATATTTAACTAGGTGAGCAGGCATATTCCAGATCGAGTCCTGTTCGAGCTTTGGAAGCTTATGAGCAGGAACCCGAACCGTAACGAAACCGTAACCGAAAACTGCACCGATATTTGACTTTTTATGAAACCGTAACCGAAAGCCGAAATCTATATTTTATTTCTTCAAATATGGAAACCGAAAACCAATACGAAAAATAAATTCGTTTTGTAACCGAAAACATAACCGAACCGAAATAATATCGGTACTAAAACCGTAAATTTAAAAATAGGTTATTTTTTATTTACCCACATCTTTGTCGTAGAAATAATTTGTACACCTTCGAGTTAATAAAAAAGTAGTTTCTTATTTAAAAAGAATCTGATGTGACCAGCACATTACATTCCGTCAGTTCTTTGTTTTTTGTATAAATGTCATACAGAAAGTTTTTTGCAAAAGATTCTATTTCTTGTAAATTACCTTAAGGCAGTTGTAAGTATTTTATACAAATTCCATACAGAAAGTTTCTAACAAAAGATCCTATATTTCCAATAAAATTATAACATAAACATACTGTCAACTGCACTTGACACTGACACCTTTCCATCAGAATTTTCTTAATGTATCGCAGCTGTTTCCAGAGTTATAGCAAAGCTGACTAATATATATGATATTTAATTTCTTTATAATTTTTTAACTTTATATCCATTTAATATGAAGTATAAAATGCATTCAAATCGTATAGAGAATAAATAATTCTTTAATATTTATGATAACAGTAAATATGAAAAAATGACTAACATCGTTTTTTCAAGAAAAACTGTTACTGTGTACTTCCGGTTGACCCATTATAACCAAAATCTAATCAGCTCTTCACATGGATGTAACGAAGAGGAATACGAAAGTATTATAATTTTTGGAATTATAGTATTAGAGTTATCGCATTAGAAATTTTTGTCATACACAGACACACACACACACACACACACACACACACACACACACACACACACACACACACACACACACACACACACACACACACACACACAAACATACAGACACACACATACAGACATCGTAAAAATAGTAAAATCGTATTCTAGGGACCCTAAACGTGCTTATTCATCAAAAACTCACCACCGAATTTTTTGATCAAAGACAATACTTTCCTTACCTAAACGTGACGGAAGGTAAAAAGTATAGTTTGTCAAACATTCTTTCGATTAATAATAATAAAAGAAAATGGTGGAATATTGAATGAAATTTAATTTTAAAGTAATGAAATTAGTGCATTTGGTTCACAATATTGGCAACAATTTTTGCTTGGCGGGAGTCGGCAAGACAGAGCACTCGGGAAGTCGGTAAAATATAATCAGCATACGTAATGTAAATTGTCGCGTCGCCAAACAGTCGTCCGGGAACCAAGCGTTTACGCACTTGTTATGGTATGACTAGTGAATGAAAGTGAACGTTTAAATTATTTTATAGATGTGGTTTCTTTTGAAACCCTAGAGAAGAATAGAATTTTACGAAATATTCAGGTATGAAATTTTTGTATGAATCCATTTGAATACTGGACTAGGAAAGCACAGAAATACATTACTATGTCTGGCTGAAAATAGATGGCTGACTAGGGTAACTGAATATGAAATCAGGGGTGCGTTTAAAATATTTTAAACATTTTTCGTTTATGTTGATTATAACTAAATATTTTGATCTTTGAACTAGCTTGAAAATTCTATCAAATAGAATTATTTTTAATTTCCTCTAAAAGTAATTCCGACTCGAGGGTTAGTTACACCTGAGACGAACGAACTAGAATTTACGGTATTAAATTGTTTAAATACATCCCTGAATCCTGTTACTAAGGTCATTTTAAATGCCTGCTGGTATTGACTACAATTCTAATCTTCTATAACGGAATACATAAGGGTCAGTTTTCTTTCAAATCAAATATAGGGAAATATTTTCAAAACAAACCACATCTATTAAATAATTCAAACGCCAACTTTCATTCGCTAGTCATACCATACCGAACTTTATCTTAGTTTATAGGCAATCATTCACCTGTGACTCCCGTCCCTATATAATCCCAGTTCTCTCTCTTGTTTTTTCAGAGTTGTTAGGACCTCTGGCATGGTTGACATGTTGAGTAATCTTGACTACTCTGTTTAACTTTCGCTTGTTGTACTACTGATGATGAGAACTCGAAATACATATTTACTTTTTATTAAAAATAAATTTAAGCTTAAGGGGTAATTATAATAGTTTTAGTGATACCATACCACCTTTGGTTAATAACACCAAAGTATATTATAAGAGAAGAAACAAAAAGAGACAAAATGAGGATAGAAGCAGGAAGAAGAGCATTAAAATATGAAGAAAGAATAATAATGAAAGACGAAAATACAATTCTAGCGAATTGTTGGAAAGAGCTCAAGAAACGGGAAAGAAACAAACAACAATTAACAAAATGGGAAGATATGAGAAGAAAATACTACGAAAGAAATGGCTACGCACCGGAAGAAGTAGAAAGACAGAGACAATTAGGAATGAATATAAATATGAAAACAATTAACAGAGACTGAGATAATCAAATACAGGAACAGAATAATAAGATAGAAAAATCAAGGTATAATCAAAATTATAAAATAATAAAAACCCTATCAATCCCGAGATACCTTCTAAAGGACGACAAAAAAGGAACAATCAAACTAATGGCAAGATTTCGTTGTGGTAATGAGGAAAGGGCAAACAAAATATGGTTAAAAGATGAAGAGCGGATGTGCAGAATGTGCAAGAAGAAAGAAGAAACCCTATGGCACATACTGTATGAATGTGAAGAAGGAACGAAAGAAGAAAGAAGTATGAAACAAATTTTGAACGACTCAGCGCAAGGCTCCAAATGCTTAAGATACATTATTCAGAAGAGAGAAGAAGAAAAATGAAATAAATTAATGTATAATATCTCATGAAATGTAAAATACCTACCTATATAAATATTTAATCTATTTCTATTGTTGAATTTAAATGTAGATTCTAAGCCATTAGGCAAGAATAAAGTTATTATATATAATAGGTTAATAATCAGTCACTTTAACTAGGGGTGGTTGGATCGGGCATAAGTGCTTTAACGACAAATATAAAGTAGTTTCGACAGATCCTATTTTTGAACAAATAAGGTTAAACGCTATACATATACTTTTAAAAAAAATTACGTACGCCTTCTCTTGTATGATACACTCAAAAAATACGTGTGTTGTACCCTTTCAGAATCTCAGAAGTACCATCCACATTCATACCAACTTTTCCTCGTGCAAAACTTACAAAATACATCACACCTACTTGTATCATCACCAAGTATTCGCTTCCATCCCGGGAACCATCACGCGCACGTCCGAGTGCAAACGCATGTTGCTCGTCCCTCGACTCTTCATTCAGCGTCCATGTAAACATACGTGAATTTATTTTTATTACTCAAGGTGTTGATGAGTGAGAGAGCTTGTATGAGCGAATAATGAGCTGGAGAAGGATACCGCTAGCCACCAAGGGTGCTCATTTGCGACAATTCGCATGCAGAAGAAACGCGTCGACTGCACTGACACACAAATTAGTTTGTTGATATTCAAACGTTGCAAGACCTAGCCCAACGCGAGACTTCATTACTTATTTTTACTCTCTGGATGCTTGCTGGTATTATTTTATTTAGGACGTAAATACTTTGTTCCTCTGATCAATTATAGATACGTTCTTTCTCCGTTCTATGAGAAAGATAAGGAGAATTTATCTACTAGGCTCGAGATTCGAACAGACGAATTCTGGAATTGTAGAATTAAGTGTCAAGATAGCGCGCGTAAATTCTCAAACTCTGAAATCGCGAGGAATTATTTAAATCGTTTATAAACGGATAAATAACCTAATTAAGAGAAGAATTTTAATTTTGTAATGAAATTATTGAGAATATTAAAATCAGGTAGAACAAAAGACGGGAACTAACGTATTGTCAGGTTTTTATTTATTTGGGTGAAATGTAAAAATCAAAGAATTATTATTTATTAAAACGATAAATAAATATTTAAGAGATAATAACAATGAGGATTATGTAGAATCTGTCCTTCAACAGATCTCAACGGAAATGTTGCCTCCAAGTTAATTTGTCCTGCGCGTTCCTCTTCCGTCTCTCGTAATTTTGTCCGTCCTTAATTTCTGTTAACATTCCAAATTTTCTTCGACCTCTTTCTCTTTTTCCATGTATTTTCCCTTCAATAATAATTTTCTGTTTCCCATTCCGCCTTAAAATATGCCCAATCCAGTTAGCTTTTCTCTTTCTTACTTCTTTCAAAATTCTCCTTTTTTTACCTATTCTTCTCAACACCTCCTTGTTTCCAACTCTTTCCTTTCAACTTATCTTCTCCAACCGTCGCCACAACCATATCTCAAAACTTTCTAAATACTTTTTCTCATTCTTTCGCACAATATTACTGATTAATTATTTCCACTAATTATGTCACTTCACGATCAACTGTCCGACCTACCGACACTGACCTCCACAGCGTATATATACTCAACACAGCGTTGGTATACTCAACTGCCCGGACAGAATTCGCTCCTTACAACTTTCTTTCTGAAATCTCTTCAACTCCACTAGCTTACTTACTTCCAAAAAAAATTAACATATCTTTTTTCTTCTGAAATTTGAATAAGTACGTTCTACAGTGTTATTAAATATGATTTTCTATTCAAATTTCTGTATATATTAAGCACAGTATAGCAGTTTAAAAATATATTTTTTGAATTGGCGCCAAATTACACTGCCTGTAACATCAGAAATACATTAGCCAATGACAAAACTGGAAAGATGATGAAAAAATGAACAAATGTATCATACATCAACGTCAATGATTGTTTTAATGACAACTGTGTGACATAAGGTCTGTCTTATAGTGCAGCGTGATTTTTGGTTCTTTAGTTATTTATTATTATATCATAGCGTTATATTTCATAGTTTAATGCCTAGTATTCTAAAAGATGGATAAGTAAAGCATTAGCAGAGTAAAATTTACTCCTGAAGTAAAATAGTTTATTCCAGAGATTTTCGTCAAAACAAAAATAAAAATACTAGCTAAGTAAATCTACAAAATTAATTTTTCCCCGTTCTCTCTTTTTTACTTCCTTGTACGAAGTAAAGGAAGTATTGTAATCGCGAAAAATTTCGGTTTTGAGATTTCAACGGAAATATCCATTTTGACCAACCCTGAATCCATTTTGACTAATTTCGTCGTGACGTCTGTACGTACGTACGAACGTACGTGCGTATGTATCTCGCATAACTCAAAAACGGTAAGCCGTAGAAAGTTGAAATTTAGTATTTAGGACTGCTGTAACATCTAGTTGTGCACCTCCCTTTTTGGTCATTACATAATTTCTAGAAATGGTACTTTATTTGAAGCCTATAATAGATTTTAATGAAAAACTATCTTAAAATATAATCTAACACTTTTCAAATTTGGTATAAAAGACTTTTACGTCAATTGGAATAACATAGTGGATTTTGGTTAAAACAGGCTAACCGGAAGTTGCCTATTACCTGAAGGTGTTAACAGTTTTTCTTCAATAAAATGGTTTCATTTTGATTTTAGAAATAAATGCTTCAAATAAAATTTTTAGAGAATTAAATTCTGTGTCAAGCACATCAAGTATTATTAAATTAGCCCTTTGTATAAGCGAGATATGTATATTTAAAACTTATATAATTTTTGGTTTTTGTAATGAAGCTTGCTATGGATTAGGACAAAAAATAACAAAAAAATAAAAAATAGATGCTAATGTCAAATTACGTCAAATATGTGCAATTATATACTTGGGTCTATACTTCATATTGGTCTTGTGTACAAGGAAGTCGTGTGGTGTCCACATCAGATTTTTTCATTTTAGTTAACACCTGTCTCTTTATGACACATAGGTACATTTTATTTTCTATTTTGACTTTTGGATTTATTTCGAGTCAGGAACATACAGAATACAATATTATTGAAACATATATAAAACATATTCCAGCGACACATTGTTTGGAATAGATCCTCTTCAGTTGGAGATTGACATTATCGTCAGTAGTAGTCTTAAGAAATACCGTCTAGTAATGTTTTACCCTGGATTTATCAATATCTCTTATGCTCCAATAGGGCAAAATTAGCCGGTATAAGAAATCGTAGCCTAAGTGCATCATTTTCCAGCTAAAAAATAAATGTATTCAATAGTTCTTATTTAATTATAAAAATATTTATATTTACATCAAAATGATCTTTACAACAAAGAAGTTGGTTTTATGTTTTTATCTTTACTTGCGACTATTTCATTCTTCTTTCTTCGTTTTGAGGCACTACTAGAAATATGTTTCCCTATTATCAGTTCTATTTTAAATAAAATTCTAAATTCTATTTTATTTTCATTATACTCGTATTCAGTATTATATTTTGAAATAATCGTTAAATTGCAATACCTAAAGAAACTTGTTCTATTTTTCTTAACGAATAATTTTCTCGCACATTCAGATTTAATCTATATGTTGTTGATAGATAAAAAGTATTATATAAGTTTGTTTTTATCCTTAAAAAGCAATGCCATAAGAACTTACAGGTCTTAAAGCACTATGATTATATTCCTTAACGGTAACCGAACCACTATCATACGCAGTCGAAGAGTAGCTACGTGAATGATATATTAACAGGTAAATTACACCTTTGCCAGCTACTGTGTGAACAGAATCATGTAAATATACAAGCCGGTACTTTTATCCTGTGTAACTTATCTAGATTATTGTATAATTTATTGCGTAAGGTAACATCTTTCCAAATTTGGTGTAATTATTTGCGTTATAAATTTCCGTCATGGAACTTGTAATTATTAGGTCATAATTGTACCAGGATCAGATATATCATAGAACATATGTTACGTAATAGTAGTAACATGGTATTATATTAATTATTTTATGGAATCACTAATGAAAGTGGACAGATGTATAGTGGAAAGTTATAATTTTAATTGGTTACTCCTATTTTAACTAATGAAGGTTAACCGTGTACACCTTATAGTTTTTATCAACAAAAAATTAAATTAGTATCACTATGTAATTAGTTTCGTAATATTACCGTTACTTGTGTAACAAAAAATTAAATATATGCAATACTTTCAGCTACGTTTCTAAAGAGATATCTAATTAACAAATCAGAGACGTTTTAAAAAAATAAAATTTAGGAAGTGCCTATGGCTGCCGGCACCGATTGCCTTGAAAAAAATAAATGGTAGCGATGCAGGTTGATTTAATGTAAGTTCATCGCGGCTACATATATGAGAACCGGTGTTTTAGGTGTTAGCTAAAAATGTAATACATATTATAAGAAAAATAATCATGCCCAAACTCATCATTTTACAATTTTGTACAAATAAAAATAACTGTGGTGTATGTGTAACAGATGGATCTTGGGACAATATTACTTATAGTTTCTGTATTTATTTTTTCAAAATTGAAGTTATTATCTTGTTACCGGGTTCGATCCCGACGGACGCCAAATATTTCGAATTTTAAATGGCACAAAATTGACCCCTGTGGTGTACTCTCCACGCCAGCAATGAGTGCCCGTGAGGTGACGCCTAATAAATGCCCGCACGGTACAAATATGTCATCATCATTACCGATATCTGCGTACAAAGCAGATTGGCACACTGATGATATATTTATTTATTTATCATATTCATTTGTATTCCAAATTCTGCTCTTATGATTTATGTTCTCGAAGTGACGTAAGAATTTGTTCTTCCTAAGGGATGTTTATCCTTGGTGACGTGATGTTAGAAATTAGTCACTAGTTTGACTAGCCAATTAGAGGCATTTGTGATGTGATTTGGATAACAAGAAAAACAAAAATTTGAGCGTGAGAGTTGAAAAACAGATTGATAGTGAGTATGTGCCGTGAAACGTTGGAGGTAGTTGGTCAATATGAAAACGCAGAAGGGTCAAGTTTTGTTTTTGCTAGTTAGAGTCGCGAAAGAGTTCAGTTTATTTTAGTTAGTAAGTATGTAGTAAAAGAGATCATTGTCTAATCTTATCAGTATGTTAGATCCTGGAAGTAAGTCATTTTTTACCTCCCGCTACCGTCGGTAAGGGAGGTATAGGGATCATGCTAAAAATGTCGAGATTTTGGTAATTGACCTCGTTTTAAGGTGCCTAGAATCCAATTTTTTCATTTTCACGATGATGTCTGTGTGGATCCTCCACTCTAACTCAAATACTATCATTCAGAAAATTTTAAAATCATGTATTTCGAACTTTTTCTGTATTGGAAAGAGCCCATTAGATTTTGGTGAAAATCGGATAACCGAAAATGGCACTTTACTAGAAGCTCAAAATAGTTTTTCTTCGAAAAATACCTTTAAATGTTATTTTTTCGAGATTAATGTTATTATAAAAATTAAAGATTATTAAATTTTCTATAGATTTGCATTAATACTTTTCTCCGCTTTAAACAAATAAAACGCGGTTATTCAAATGTATGTAACTGACAGATAAATGTCACTATCAAAGAACTAATCATTTCAAAATAATATTAGTAACTTGTTAAAAAGGAAAAAGTAAATAGAACAATAGAAAAGGAATTCAATACAGTTTCCAGCATAAGTAAATATGTAGGTATGTATTTAGATTAATAAAAATCAACGATTCACAAAAAAAATTAAGCTAATCCTCATTTTTGGATTAGTGAATTCTATTCTATCCCGGTATTTAAAATTTAATCTTCATCTTAATATAGCTCCGGTGGCCCAATGGTTAGAGCAAAGCCTCATGTCATAAGTGCCCTCAGGGCTCCCACTAAGGCATGGATGTGTGTGAATGTGAACCCACTCTGTAATTGGGATTTAATCCTGTTGAGGGGTTTAAAAAAAGGTAGTTACTTGGATTAGATTAGACTATATTTTAAGAAATAAACTGTCAAAATTAGAGTAATCCAAAAATAAGGATTAACTTAATCTTTTTTGTGACTCGGGCTGTAAATGGCAGGAGGTATTGTGTTGGCCACATCAGATTTTTTCATTTTTGTATTAAGTGTTTCTGTCATAATTTTGATATCAATCGATTTCTACTTTCGGGGAAAAAATATTTCGTTTTCAATTATTTAAAATTCTTCCCTCATACTAAATTAAAAATTGATTACATAGTTAATTAATAAGTTGGTTTATTTTTCTATGTTCAATTGTATTTGGTTTTAGGATAATATATCCTGTATTGTATAGCGCTAATAATTCCATGGTTGATTGTGACAAATTTGCATGTATTTCGTTATACATGGTGTGTTTTCGCTATCTGTACAATTCCGCTCTTCGTTAAATAGCCGTATATCATGGCTACCTTTACCACCTTCATTTATCTTAATTGCAATGACATAATTGATTTACGAATGCATACGCTGCTATCCTGATTTGCATTAGACCATGAATCTATTTACACTGCTACATGTACGCATCCATTATGTTATGCAATTTGGTAGGTATTATTTTTTGTCATCACTTACACTGTTTACATTTAATGATATGTTATTGATAGGTAAGATTATTTATTAGAAATAAAGGTGCCCCAATAAGTGCGCTGAATTTAAATTTACATTTGTATCTCTGTAACTTTGACTTTTGTAATCTGTCATTGTTTCATTTAGTACACAGTGTGGCTACAAGGGAAAGTTAAACAGAGTAGTCAAGATTACTCAACATGTCAACCATGCCAGAGGTCCTAACAACTCTGAAAAACAAGGGAGAGAACTGGGATTATATAGGGACGGGAGTCACAGTGAATAATTACCTATATAAACTAAGATAAATTTCGTCCAAGAATAATGAATCATTCAATTTTAAACAGTCCAATAAAATTTAAATTTGTATTAAATCGAAAAGTTTTGAGTTTGGTATGGGACCGAGATCTGCGTTCATTAAATTATTTTTATATTTATTTATTATTAAACTCTCGTATGCATCTAAATATCTATCATTATTAATACGTTTTAAAAGTTTAATATTAGAATTGTTAACTTTGTGATTATTAATGAACTACGCTAGATTTTTCTGGATTACCGGTTTTTAGATGATAAAAATGTTCTTTAAACCGAGTGTCAACTTTATTACAATCATTACAACTAATTTTATAAATACCGGATTTTTTGTTAGTATCTATTTTATCTTTAGGGTTACCTAATAACGATTTAATGGTATTATTTGATTTGTAAGTTACGGTTAAATTTAGATTTTTAAAAATTTTGTTTAAACTTTAAAAGCTTTATTATTATTTTTATTATAAGATTGCGTTAACGTTGTAAAATTAGAAATGGATTGGCGATTTTTAAATTTGTGAACTAATTTATCGATAGTTTTAACCGGGAAGCAGTAATACTCAGCTATTTCTTTAATATAGTTTAGTTCAGTTTTAAATCGTTTTTGTTTAAAGGAAATTTAGTTAATCTGTTTATTAAAAAATCTGATGTGGCCAGCACATTACCTTCCGTCAGTTCTATATATTTTGTACAAATTTCATACGGAAAATTCCTTGCTAAATATTCTATTTCTTGTACATTACCTTCCGGCAGCTGCATGTATTTTATGCAAATTTCATACAGAAAATTTATGTCTTAAATTATTCTTTTGTGACGTTTTCTATATACCTACAGTATAATGTATCTGCAGAAATAAAAGA
The DNA here is from genome assembly GCA_963082715.1 of Harpalus rubripes. Taxonomy (NCBI): domain Eukaryota; kingdom Metazoa; phylum Arthropoda; class Insecta; order Coleoptera; family Carabidae; genus Harpalus; species Harpalus rubripes. The sequence goes on from OY720449.1 coordinate 83,750,152, forward strand.
TTTATTATTATTATTTCTTGTACATTACCTTAAAGCAGTTGTATGTATTTTATACAAATTTCATACAGAAAGCAAGAGATCCTATATTTCCAATAAAATTATAAGACAAACACACTATGTCAATTTCACTTGACACTGACATCTTTCAATCAGAATTTTCTTAATATAGTAGCTGTTTTCATAGCTATAGCTACTTTATGAAATTTAATTTCTTTACAATTTTTTAACTCTATATCCATTTCATATTAAGTATAAAATGCAGTCAAATCGTATAGAGAATAAAATATTCTTTAATATTTATAATAACATTAAATGTGAAAAAATGATATTTAACATAGTTTTTTCAAGAAAAACTATTAAAATCTTCAAATGATGGTACTTCTGGTTGACCAATTGTAACCAAAATCTAATCAGCTCTTCATATGGATGTAACGAAGAAGTATACGAAAAAATTATAATTTTTGAAACTGTAGTATTAGAGTTATCGTAGACGAAAATTTTGTTACACACACACACACACACACACACACACACACACACACACACACACACACACATACACACACACACACACACACACACCCACACACCCACACACCCACACACACACACACCCACACACCCACACACCCACACACCCACACACCCACACACCCACACACCCACACACCCACACACCCACACCCACACACCCACACACCCACACACCCACACACCCACACACCCACACACCCACACACCCACACACCCACACACCCACACACCCACACACCCACACACCCACACGCCCACCCACCCACCCACCCACCCACACACCCACACACCCACACACCCACACACCCACACACCCACACACCCACACACCCACACACCCACACACCCACACACCCACACACCCACACACCCACACACCCACACACCCACACACCCACACACCCACACACCCACACACCCACACCCACACCCACACCCACACACACACACACACACACACACACACACACACATACAGACATCATCGTAAAAATAGTAAATTCGTATTCTAGGGACCCTAAATCGTGCTTATTGATTAAAAACTCATCATCGATTTTTTTGACCAAAGACAATACCTTCCTTACCTAGAGGTGACGGAAGTTAAAAAGTAAACGAAGCTAATTTATGTTGCCAAAAATGATTTGAGTCAGCAGTTATAACAGAAATAGGGTAACACAAGAAAATAAAATATCACAGTGTTGAATCATCCTCCCCATGCTTTTGATTTGGTCCCGGCTGACATTCTACTTCCAAAATAAAATTGAAGTTGAAAGGAAACCGTTTGGATGTATATTGAAGAGGGAAGTCCTATAACTTTATAGCCATACTGTGTATATCAATAAAGTTAACAAACAATTTAACCAGAGAAAAAATACCGTGCCTTATAGAGTTAAAAATTGCAAGAAGAGAAACGAAAAGAATATAGTGCTGGGAATATTTTAGTATAAAAACTATATAAAGAAATATTTTATATCTCCGAAATTTATGGACTGTGTTATGATTATTCCTGCGATATGTATAGCTTCTTTTCAAATGGAAATGAGGTCCAAAAACTTGACCATATGAGTCGTAAGAAGTAAGATATCAACCGCAGCAAAACTTATCTCATAAAACCGAAATAAATTTATAAAATTCACTGCACAACAATCAGAAATTAATATTTAATGTGGCCCATAAAAACTTCTGTGAAAACAGATGCTTCGGACGGAAGGAGGTGGAATAAAAAACTGATGAATTTTAACGGAATTTCACATAAATCCGACGGATGGAAGATGGCGCTACAGTCGGCCGATTGAAACAACAAGGAACAGAACAACGCCGGGTAAAAAACTGTTCTTATTTATGTTTGTGACGTTCGCGATCAAGTTTTACGGAGCAAAAGTCATTGAGGAGACCGGAGAGCTCTCTGTCAGATTCTTGGACACGTCTCAATACAAACACCACAAATCAAGCGACGTGCTGTCGTCGAGAATCAGGACAGAACCGAAGGAATTTAAAATTACCGTAATACACCACACACCAAGATTTGGCCACGGTTTTGTTTTCGTAGATTACTAACTTTTTCATATATTACCAAAATTATTTATTGTGAATATTTGGGATGACATACTCTCAAAAATTTAGTCCATTTTTTACTTTAGGTAAGGAAGGTACTGTCTTTGGTTAAAAATTCAGTGGTGTTTTAAATGAATGAGCACGTTTTAGAGTTCCCTAGAATACGATTTTACTATTTTTATGATGTCTAACTCCAACACTACTATTCTAAAAATCTGGCCAATACAATACCTCCCGACGTTTACAGCCCGAGTCACAAAAAAGATTAAGCTAATCCTTATTTTTGGATTTGCGAATTTTACTTTAATTTTTGCAGATTATTTCTTAAAATATAGTCTAATCTAATCCAAGTAACGACTTTTTTTGATACTAAAATGAAGATTAAATTTTAAATACCGGGATAGAATAGAATTCACTAATCCAAAAATGAGGATTAGTTTAAACTTTTTTTCGAATCGTTAATTTTTATTAATCTAAATACATACCTACATATTTACTTATGCTGGAAACTTTTTTGTTTTTAAAACGTTATTATTAATAATTTGAAATGATTAGCATTTTGACAGTGACATTTATCTGTCGTTACATACATTTGAATAACTGCGTAAGGAGTTTTGTTTGTTTAAAGCGTAGCGTCCGGGATTTAAATTATAGATACTTTTATAACTTTACCCACAATATATGTAGGAAACGTATTAATGCAAATCTGTAGAGAATTTAATAATCTTTAATTTTTATAATAACATTAATCTCCAAAAAATAACATTTAAAGGTATTTTTCGAAAACTATTTTGAGCTTCAAGTAAAGTGCCATTTCCTGTTATCCGATTTACACCAAAATCTAAAAGGGGCTTGCCATAATAGAAAAAAGTCGAAATACAAAGTTTCAAAATTTTCTGAATAATGGTATTTGAGTTAGAGTGGAGGATCCACACACACACACACACACACACACACACACACACACACACACACACACACACACACACGCACGCACGCACGCACGCATACACACACACACACACTCACACACTCACACACTCACACACATACACATACACATACACATACACCATACACATACACATACATGCACACACACACATACACATACAAACAGACATCATCGTGAAAATGTTAAAATTGGATTTTAGGGACCTTAAAACGTACTCCTTTACCAAAATCTCGATATGCAATTTTTAGCACGATCCCTTTACCTCCCTTACCAAGGGTAGCGGGAGGTAAAAATTATAAAGAAATTAAATTTCATAAAGCAGTTAGCTATGCTATAGCCATTAAAATATTTGTTATAATTTTACTGGAAATATAGAATCTCTTAGGTACCTACATGAAACTTTCTGTAGAGAATTTGTACAAAATACATAGAACTGACAGAAGGTAATATACTTGAAATATGGAATCTTATGCAAGAAACTTTCTGTATGGAATTTGTACAAAATATATGGAACGGCGGAAGGTAATGTGCTGGCCACATCAGATTTTTTACACACTAGTTGGCCACTGAATTTTCTTATTAACTCTCTAGATGGCGTCCAAAAAATTTGAATTGTATAAGTCCCCATTTGAAATGCATACTTCGAACTATATGGACTAAGAACTTATATTTTTGTTGAAATTAATACAAAGTCGTTTGATCAGTTGCTAATGTTATATACTCGTAATTTATGTCTCTCCTAATTCAATTTAACAGAAATGGATGTTGTGTATTTGGAGTTTCCAATGCATCTAAACTCCTTATTTATTTATTAATAAATTTCGTTAAAAGTTCGTATCATGAAAACTAGCGTTGGGGAAGCAGCAAGTTCAGTTCAGCGATATATCTCTTCGTTATAGTGCGCTATCCAGGTCACTTCTGTATATAATACACTCGATAAACGTATCCGCTCCATTTATATTTCAAACTTTATTTACAAAATATATCTCCGAGCAACTTGTCACCCGACTCTTCGTATACAAATAAAACAAAAGTCTGTACATTATGGATGTCCGAATGGTCGAATATCGCTGTCCACTGGAGAAACAAACGATATAAGATGCGGGAGGGGAACACAAAAACAAAAGAGAGCTATATATTTTGATAAAGTATAAATATTTGCGCGGATGAAGTGGCGACTTGTTCGGATATTGTGTTTGTGTTTGACAGTTTTCCGGGCAGTCGTTCATCACTCATTCCACTAGGGATAACCCGGAATATTATTTCCAAAACAAATTAATCCTCCGGAGATTTATGTCAATCGTTTTTACTTTTTGTTTAAAATGTATTCACTCCTTTTACGGCGAAAACTGCACTTCTGGATTTATTGATGTTATATATATTTATCAACTATTATTTTATACTTACCATTACTAAGTTTATCCCGATAGTTTCAACCCGGCCGAATTTCAAGGTTAACTCTCTACCGTTTATCTCGCTCTTGTTATAGCGGGTCGAGTGAACCCTATTTGAACCCGATCGAAAGCGTTGGCGAAATGTCAATTTGTTTGGTTATGTTTACTTGATTTTTGCGGACGAATGTGATCGAAAATGGAACAAGAACAAGTAATGACATTATGCACATATTTTTAAAATAAAAGATTACGAATGAAATATAAAACACGAAGTTTTGACTGGTGGGAAAACATGCTACAATTTACAAATTCAAATTGAATTGAAAATTTTAGAGTCTCTAAAAGCACTTTTAATTATATTTGCGAGATACTAAATACTAAATTGAAAACAAAATATAATTTTTTAAGCGACCCTTCCAAAATTGTAAGTTTTGAGAAAAATATTGCTGTTTCACTATATTAGTCGCGTTCTTTTTACCACTTTTTACATGAGACCTTAGTACATCTTAGCTCACCTCAATTGCCTTGCTAATTTTGACCGTTCTTTTTATGCTAACGGAGATGAGATAAAGTGAGACCGAAGTGAGAAGAGTTCCACCCCCCTTACCGATTCTTAGTCACCTCTGGAGGTTGTGCTTGTTAAGTTTTTAATCTTAGATGAATGGTGGGAATAAATGTCACATACAATTAGTTTGGTTATTATGATTATTTGTTTATTTTTTTAATAAATATTATTATTATTTGAAGAATAAATAAATATGCAGACAGTTCCGTGGAAAATGATATAGTAAAGTAACGTAAACTTCACAAAATTGAAAATCATGTGGAAGTTATAGTACTGTATAATTGAAATATTTTAGAATGTGCCGCACTATATGTTATTATGTAATCGACAGAATAATAGAAGCCTAAATAATGCCCACTCATAGTGGGCGATCCAAAATAATACCTGAAAATATCGTGGTTGACCGTTGAAAAGTATCACAGACATCCAGCGGACATCAGTCGTTCAAGTTACCAACAAAATTTGTCTTGTCGTTCTTTTTACTTCATAAAAATCTCACTTGATCTCAGCTCAGTTCATGTCAAACTCATCTCATTTTGAGATGAGATGAGATGAGGCAAATGATAAAAAGAACGCGACTATTGTCTTGCTAGCTGTTGAGAATATGGAGTATTCTAAGCTTTTTTCCGTGCGTAAGACCGAGAATTTGCATTTCCGTCATTAAGGAAAGAAAATACATTACTTCCTGATTCTGCCAAATGTTTCTTTTTGACATAATTCAAATCTAATCACATACGATTTGACTGTTAAAATGCAGCTGACAGATAACCTCTAACGATAGTGAATCATACATGTACTTCGATCGGGTTGAGCGTTTATCCCGTAAAGTCAATCCGGTCGAATAAGCTCAACCCATTTGTATTTTAGAGTCGAGTTAAAAATTTCAATCCGGTTGAAAATGCGTTTATTCCGATCATTTCAACCGGCTAACTTCAATCGGATCGATTCAACCCATTTTCAAGCGGGTTGAAACTAGCGGGATAAACTACGTAAATATTATAAAAAATAATTGTTATATATACCGGGTGTCGATCGAAATTCGTTACATATAGGCGTTTGATATGGGAAAACAGTTTTTCCTTGCGCGTTGCTTCTCAAATTATTTTATAAAAAAATACTTCAAATAAAAGTTGTAGATCACAAATAAATAAACAAAATTAATATTGCATGCTTTGGAACGGCAGAAATTTGATATGAAAATGTCGAAAATGACGCTAAAAATAGTGATAGCCATGGAATTAAATATCAATCATTTGTTTGTCTTTTTGTTTTAATTCCTCGGCTAGCGCTATTAAAATACAATTTTCATATGTAATTTCAGAGATACTAAACATACGAAATAAATTTTGTTTACTAATTTATAAGTAGAATTTTATGCTCTACAACTTTTATTTGAAGAAAAGTTACAATTTTTGAAAAATAAAGATTTGTGTAGAAATCTGCTCTAAAGCAGTGTCTGCGTCTATACTGCAAGAACGGTATATGTATTGTGTCGCATACGAGAACTACAACGTTAGGTAACATATCCCGTTTGTAGTTTAGGTGCAAGAACGGGATAAGTTTTTTCACATATCCCGTTCTTGCACTTAATTTTTTTCGGATTCTTTTTCACAGACAAAATTTTACTGCACAAATCCCCTTCATGCACAGAAATATTAAAATCGCGAAATATAGTTAAAAAATAAGTTTATAATAAAAAAAAACCACAGCATATTAGTACGAATACCTCAAATTTGCAATAAAAACATCAAAAATTGAAAAAAAATGTTCTTGTTTTGGAACTTGAACAAAACTTTAAAAATGCAACTTATCCCCTTTTTGCACCAATGTCTTCAATTACTGATCGGTAAGTGATGTGAATCACTTACTGACCAGGCGAGTCGATAAATAAATAAAAATAACCACTTCAAAAATGACAACTAATTTTTTTTAATAATTTAAAATAATTTTCAAATCTTATTTGTTTATAAATTGTGTGCGTCGTTCGTGCAAAAAATGTTATAAGCATCATGAACGTTAAGGAATTACCATTCCAGTGGCGTAACTAAGAGTTCGGGGGGCCGCCCGCAAAAAGTTTTTGGGGCCCGTTTTTAATTGTAGCGTTTATCATGAAGAACTACATGCCACAAGAACTTGTGGAAATTGTGACTAGGCTCACTTTCATCTGAGTTGATATGTTAAGAAGCAAAAAAACCAATATAGAGACCTGAAAATCTAAGATTAGGCACTATGTTAAGAAGCAAAAAAACCAATATAGAGACCTGAAAATCTAAGATTAGGCACTTTTATATCCCACCAAAGTCGTTGTATGTTGTGGCATTTACTATGAAAATGTGATTGGCCCGTATTTTTTTTTTTAAATGAAATTGGTGGCACAGTCCTCTGGTGAAAATTACAGGGAATTGATTCGTACATTTTTGGTATCCCAAATGAAAGAACTTGGATGCGATATTATATGGTATTTGCAAGATGGATCAGTATCATACAGTCTAAATAATAGCAATTTTGTGAAAATCATTCTCTTATCGTTATTTAATCCCACGTTTTGGTAATATACATTGACCGCCAGGTGTCTTGATTTGACAGCCCCAAACTTCTTTTTATGGGGTTATTTTAAAACAAAACTCTGGATCAGTTGCAGGAAAATATTTGCTAAGAAATCGAAATTCTACCGGCCGAAATGTGATGGAAAATAAAGAGCTTGATTTTGCATAGCGGATAAGAGCCCCATAGCCAATAATATTTTTGGAAATTGACATTTAAAAAATAAAGGACTTAATTATGTTGCTACAAAAAAATGATTAAATTCAAAATTTCGTAGTAGTAACAAAATTATAAATCATGTAAATTGGGGCCCCTCTAGAGCCGGGGGCCCGCCCGCAAGTTACGCCACTGTACCATTCTTAATATTTAATATATTATATTTAAATAACAAAGCCATCGTATATTAATTTTTTTTTTGTTGTTTCCTAACCTATTCCAGCATAATATCTCCCTGTTTAACTCCCATCTTGGTCGAAATACATCAGCAGTCACAAAATAATTATCGCATTCTGATGGCTCCGACGAAATAACTACATAATTAAAACTTTTCACTCGGCAAAACACGCAATAAATCAGCGAGAGAAACGACCAGCGTTGACGCGCATGCGCATCGGGCCGCAATAGTGCTGCCGCCTGCCACCGCGCTCGCCAGAGCAAACTTAACCCGATGACGTACGATGCGCGCGGCGCTAGTGTCGCTATTCATTTTGGCGGCCTTTAATTATTGTGCCAGAAAGGTGTAAATGAATTATTGATGTTAATTCGCTACTTTTTTGCTTTCATTAGATTCTGCTGCATAATAACACTTTTTCCGCTAGTTTATAAATTTTAACCCGAGAAGGATTGATTTATATCATTTTATATTACTACCGACTAAGATAAATTTATTACTTAATAATGTCATCAACAAATAGAAATTCATTTTCCATAACACGGTTCTAGCAAATAATAATTATCAAATAGTAACATTATCATCCAAAGTATTTTTTCCCTACTCATGATATCGTAAGTAAGCTGTTAGGACACGATTTTGTATTGTCCTTACTTCCCTATGCAACTGGACTTACTTCCTTTTTTGTGAAATACCAACAGTTAGATATTTTAAACGTGTCAAATATTTGCTCATTCTTATAATTTTTAATTTAATTTCTATCAAATTGCCCTCATTTCATCCATATTTCTATTTAAAGATTACGATGGACGTGTAAAATGTGACAGATGACAGCGTTTTTTACTTCCTTGTACGAAGTAAAGGAAGTATTGTAATCGCGAAAAATTTCTGTTTTGAGATTTCAACGGAAATATCCATTTTGACCATCCCTGAATCCATTCTGACTAATTTCGTCGTGACGTCTGTACGTACGTATCTCGCATAACTCAAAAACGGTAAGCCGTAGAAAGTTGAAATTTTGTATTTAGGACTTCTATAACATCTAGTTGTGCACCTTAGTTTTTGGTCATTACATAATTTCCAGAAATGGTACTTTATTTGAAGCCTATAATAGATTTTAATGAAAAACTATATTAAAATATAATCTAAAACGTTTCAAATTTGATATATAAGACTTTTATATCAATTGGAATGACATAGCAGATTTTGGTTAAAACAGGCTAACCGGAAGTGATATATTACCTGAAGTTGTTAACAGTTTTTCTTGAATAAAATGGTTTCATTTTGATTTTAGAAATAAAAGCTTCAAATAAGAGTTTTAGAGAATTAAATTCTGCGTCTAGCACATCAAGTATTATTAAATTAGCTCTTTGTATAAGCGAGATATGTAAATTTAAAACTTATATACTTTTTGGTTTTTGTAATGAAGCTTGCTATGGATTAGGACAAAAAATAACAAAAAAATAAAAAATAGATGCTAATGTCAAATTACGTCAAATACGTGGAATTTTATACTTGGGTCTATACTTCATCTTCATATTGATCTTGCGTACAAGGAAGTCGTGTGGTGTCCACATCAGATTTTCTCTTAAATTTTCCATGGAATACTATACTATGGTTCTTTTTTACCTCTCGGAGAGGTATTGAATTCATGCTAAAAATCGCATATCCAGATTTTAGTGAATAAGCACGTTTTAAGGTCGTTAAGGTGTGCGTGCGTGTGCGTGCGTGCGTGCGTGCGTGTGTGTGTGTGCGTGTGTGTGTGTGTGTGTGTGTGTGCGTGTGTGCGTGTGTGCGTGTGTGTGTATGTGTGTGTGTGTGATTGATCCACGATTTCTCAAATACTATAAGACTTAAGATATTTTTAAGTACGGATTCCTCAATCTAACAATAATGGGAAGAGTTGATTACGTTTTGGTAATAACAACCGGAAGTAATAGTTACAAGAAAAAAATCTAAATATTATTTATCGAAAATTTATATAAATACTTATAATAAATAACGTTAAATTCTTTATTCGATAAATATAAATTCATTATTATATCTTCTATAGATTTATAGATAAAGAAATGCATATAAAATAATTTGATGTAAAAAATCTCAGATCAAACTTCTTCAAGGCAAGAAATTCAAATGTTTGTAATTGGCACATAAATGTCACTGTCAAAAATATTTGTATACTACTGTCAAAAATATTTGTATACCACTGTCAAAAATATTTGTACATCATTATGAAAATAAAAATAAAATCAACAACGCAAAAGAATATACGTAAAAAAGGATATAAAAGGAATTTGCAAAAAAATGACTAATATAAAGAACAAAAAAAAAAATATCTCGCGAGAGGCTATGTGCTGGCGACATCAGATTTTTTTTCATTGTATCAATATTTAACGGTATTCTTTGACATACCTGGCAGTAAAAATGTGATGAAAAATAAATCATCCAGAGTGGAAAAAATCTTATATGCAACGCGAGATGTTGGTATATTTGTAAAATGTGAAATGTAAAAATGAGATGAAAAATAAATCATCCAGAGTGGAATTTTTTTTATATGCAACACGAGATGTTGGTATATTTGACCACTGTCGAACTTATTTGCCTGCCCTCTCTAAACCTCGTGCGCAAAGTCTACCTTGAAAGGTAAATCTGCATCCGTTGTAGCATAAATTACAATTTCATATTTTGCGTTCACAATGAAATCATTACAAAACGCAATTGCGTATATCGAAAAGCTTTAATTTCAATATGCAACATTATGTGTTAGAACGTTAGAAGCCAATCTGCTTTATCACAAATATCAATAATGATGATGTATTTGTATGGCATGAAGATTATAATTTTAAGAGTATTTATGTTAATGCTTAATATTAATCCCTGTGCACATTTAACAATTAATGCACCGTTCTTTGAGACAATGCTTCCTATACTAACATGTATATAGAATTACAATAAGAAGCTTGCATGTAACAGCTTTAATTGGCATGGCATCTAAATTTAGTACAATAGTACTTTTGTCTTATTATTTTCATTTTGTTTCTTTGAAAATAGAAATGATTAATGTTTGAATTGGATTGGATGCATGATATAATTGGTTTCACCGAAACTTGAAGAATCGACATTAGGCAATTTTTGTCTAACTTTCATATGTCATAGCTCTCGAAATTCCTATGTTGGACATGTTATCTTGAACACCTGTATTTGATTTTACTCACAGTAAATAATAATGGAAGGAGGGATCAGACTTTAATCAAATTTAGAGAAAATATTAATATAGAGTTAAAAATAAGTATGGTTTAGTTCAAGATCATTTCTTTGACTTCTAAAACCCCTGCAATTTCGTCTACAATAGCGAAAACCGCATGTGGTATATCAATAGAAAGTAGGTTTTACTTACATGCTCTTTTGGTTCACAATCGCTTACACAACGACTATATAGAGAATTGACCTGAGAATTACTCATCGTGGAAATTTTCATAGTAAAAACGCCTTGAAAGAACTACCACTAATAAATTGTTTCACTGGATGCTGTTACACGACGACCGTATTCCAGTATTTGCTGATAATTTTCCATGTGATAAAATTATTTTTCATATATTTAATATTAAATATGATAAATATTTTTAAAACCCGCTCATCCTACCTGTAAAGAGAAGCGTTTAGACTACACAATTATTTTTTGGCAACGATAATGAGTGAAATGGAAAACGGATTTATGTATTGTGTTATTGACATTGCAATATTAAAAAGTACGGCTCTTGTAGGTATGCCTAGAAAAGTTGGTACAAATTGTAAATTTTCCAGGTCTCTATATAATCGTCGTATAAGCGATTATGAACCGAAAAAGCTTGTAAGTAAAACCTATTTTCTATTGCTATGAGTTCACCATATGCGGTTTTCGCTATTGTAGTCGAAATTGCAGAGAATATATAAGTCAAAGAAATGATCGTGAACTTAAACTAAACTATACCAGTTTTCTTTTACTTTTTAAATAATCATAGAATTCAAGAAAAACAACATTAAAAATTGTGTTACGACATTTGTGCGAAGCAATACTAGCAACATGAGCAAAAGAGATAGATACAGAACTATCTCTTTCGTCCTCGTTGCTTGTATTACTTCGCAAAAATGACGTCATGCCGTTTTTCTAGAATTCTATCTTATTTCACTAATTTTAAAAAGTACTGGTATTGTATGCCTAGCGAATGAAAGTTGACGTTTAGATTATGTGGTTTCTTTTGAAAAGATTTTCCTATATTTGATTTTAAAGGAAACTGACCGTTATGTATTCCGTTAAAGAAGATTAGAATTGTACTCAATACCAGGAGGCATTTATAATGACCTTAGCAACAGGATTCAGGGATGTATTTAAAAAAATTAATACCGCAAATTCTTGTTCGTTCGTTTGAGGTGTAAGCATCCCTCGAGTCGGAATTACTGTTAGAGGAAACTGATAATAATCCTATTCCATAGAGTTGCCAAACTAAATAGTTTAAAGATCAAAATAGTTTGTTATAATCAACATAAACGAAAAATGTTTAAAATATTTTAAACGCACTCCCGTTTTGATATTCAGCTACCCTAATCGGCCATCTATTTTCAGCCAGACATAAAGTTTGTTCGTTCCGCTACGCTGCGTTTTACCGCAAAACGCGGCGGTAATTGTCGCTGCGTTTTGCGATTCACTGCCAATCGCCGCGGTAATAATTTAAGTTACTAAAAATTATTTTTCTGTTCGATCTGTTTGCGTTAAATTAATTTTGAAGATACTTCAGACTATTATAATTATAAAGGATACTCAGTAAAAATATATTATTCCATTTTCCATTATTTTAATTATCTACTATTGTTATCATTTAAATTTACCTTATTAAAAATCATAATTAATATGACACTGACATTTATATATTTTACAAATGTATTTCAATTTCTATAACTGAAACATTACATAGCATACTTATTGAAAAAATAACAATTTTTTCCTAATATTTGTTTGTCAAACACTGTCATACTGGCACTTCATATGTAGACGCGAACATTACCGCCGATTATTTTTTTACCACCGAGTCATGAGTCACTGTAAAAATTATCACCGCCAGCTGCCGCGGCGTTTTACCGCAAGTTACTAGAAAAACGGAACGAGCAGAATCTAATGACTTTACAGTGAACCGCGAATCGAAAAGAACAGCAAATTTTACCGCCGCGGTTTGCGATAGACGCAGGGTAGCGGAACGAACCTATAGTAATGTATTTCTGTGCTTTCCTAGTCCAGTATTTAAATGGGTTCATGCAAAATTTTCATACCTGAATATTTCGTACAATTCTATTCTTCTCTAGGGTTTCAAAAGAAGCCACATCTATAAAATAATTTAAACGTCAACTTTCATTCGCTAGTCATTCCATATATTATTTTTTACTCTATAATTAGATGGCTTAAATTATTGGTCACATACACCATTGTTTATTACATAAATAACGTACATATGGATTATGTTGTCAAACAGAAAATAATTTCATAGATTCCTAAGAATTTTATGTCGATGTTTTTCAATTTTGGTGAAATCTTCAATATATAAGTAAATGAGTTAAAGATACTGATGAATCCAATCTTTGCAGAAACTGGACGCATCGTCTCAGATTCCGGTGCCCGGAACCGTCTTGGACCACCGCCGACTGAAGTTCGTACTAGAGGTTAACTCCCTGGTTAATTGTGAAAATGTGTATACCGTTATATAAGTGTATAAAGATAAATCTATTTATAAGCATAAACTATCCAGATAAATAATCCTAATATACGTAATTTACACGTCAAATTCAAATTTATTTTTTGAATTACGTTCCAATATATACGAGTGAGAGTGCAAACATAACATTGTTAAATTGTAATTTATATACGTAAAATTTGTGAAAGAACTCATGTGCCATAAAGATATTCTGATAAACAGTTGGTGATTTCAAATCCGCAAATACGTAATTAAACTATTCATGTGCAGAAGCAGATGTACTGTACATACTGTAAAATACTTTGTGTATATGAACTGTATTTAGTGTAGGTAACGTTGCAGTGCAATCTAAATCAAGTGCAGAACTAAGGACTAAAGCCAGTGTACATATAGATATATATTTAGGTCTTAAGTCTGATGAGCAAACGATTTAATTCGAGGAGGGGATTCCACATTCTTAAAATGTTTTCATATATTATCTATTCCACAAGAATCAAATAGGGTTATTTCTTAAAACTTTCTTGAAAAATTCAAATTAAATTTACTATATCATAAAGGTGGCTTTGACAATCAAAGATTTCCATCAATTTGTACAACTTCTTATTGTACTATAAGATTCTGGAATTTTATACGTTCTAAGAAATTTGAACGTCCGATGTTCAAGCCATTTGATCAAAAAATCCAACTTAGGGCATGTTCTAAATATCAAGGTCATTTACTTCAAATTTTAGTTACTTCGAGGGATTATTTCATCCGAGATTACACATGCACCGTATTTTGTCATGTTGGCATAAAGATTTGTCATATTTGTTTTTGTTTTGACTAAATTTCATAGTAATTTCAGTAAAGAAAAATGAACGCGCAACACACTACGCGACAAACCAAATGACAAACGCTGTGATGAAATGTTAAACCAAAATTAAATGTAATTATGTAGCAAATAATGTTCATATAATTGAATTGAACTTGTAAAGCATAACCATTTGACCAAAATTGTGGTGTATTCTGTAAGGAAACTGTCAATTTTCAACAGTATGTTAAAAATAAACTTATTAAAATATATTTTCTATTCAAACTATCAATTCTGTTAAATTTTTAACACCCGTGTAAAAATTAGGTGTTAAAACTGTATATTTTAACGTCATTCAAATCGATGCCTTTAAAATTTCAACATCTGTTTATATAATAAAATTTTTACAGCATTTGAATATGTTGCACTAGATGATATTTAATAAAACATACTTTTCACGAAGTATTTTATTTAATAACGATCACCCGTTCCATCGTATGTCTTTATGTATCACAGCTTGATGCCAGTAGGAATATTTAACATAATTCGAGAAAGATCACAACTGAAGTTTTGATTGGTATACCGAGAGCACGATTTATATGTATCGTAAAACATAGTTCTTTATTATAATGTAGGTATTAAATGCAGTTAAAATTGCATATTCCTCTTGTTCGTCAAACCAACGTAACTTAACAATTTGGATCGTCAATCCTGAGGATCAAGAAGAAGAAATTTTACATACCTAATGATAACTTAATAATTTACAATTTCAATGTAATTCATTTTTAATATGGAACCTAAAAATGAGATATGGTTATGCAGCAGATTTTTATTTATTTTCCGAAGCATTATATCCATTTGTTTTTCTAAAATATCAAAGTGACAGATTCGTTTTCTAAAATTTCAAAGTGACCCATAAACTGACAGTTGTTTACTCTTTTTATCATGTTTATTTATTTGTGTTATGGTTACTAACTTCATGACTTTAGTAAAGACGTGTCTTTTTTCTGTCTTGTTGATCACTTCATCCTGATGTTAAACAGACATGTTAAAATTTATTATTTTAACAGCAATGTCAAATTTTCGCGTAGAGAATACCAAAAAATGAATTTATTGTTAACAGTCATGTTAAAATATAATTTTTTAAAGGCATGTTAAAATTAACATTTTTTACAGAATACACCCCATGTTGTAAATATTTGGCGAATAACAGTTCAATTTATTTGATCATCTATAGCCCCCTTAAGAAAAATATTTGACTTGGCGTTAACATGTTTCGTCCGAAGTTATGATCTTAAATTTAAAGCCATTATATTTAGTCTGTTTTAGTAAATATCATCTCTTCTTAAAGGGAAGTTTGCTTAGTAGTTTCGTTGGCCAAACTGGTAAAATCTATCAGATGCCATATATCTAATTTGAAACTCAACCCATCTGTCGGTATAATAATATCCAATCTGAGTTTTCGACCAAGATTGAATACAGTATCTTCCTCCAAAAGTAAAGTTTTAAACTTTAAATTCGCAAACGTAAAGGTACAGTCACAGCTACTTTTTTAATGCGTAATGATAATGCATAAGACATAACTTTAGTACATAGTACTAATGCGTAACGTTAAGAAAAACATTGCATTTTTTGCAACAAAATTTAATTGATAGTTGACATCTTTATTTATTCAAATTACCTGTCAAAATTGAAGTTTATCATGGCAGGAAAGGATTGCAGAAACGTATTTCCTTTTTTAATTTTATTTGAGCACATGGTATTACAAATGTAGCACTAGATGCAGCTATTTGTTTTCTTCGAAATTGAAGATTTTAAGATTTCTCGGAAATTTATTTTGACAGCTGTCATAAATTTACTTAATGCATAATGCGTAATGCATAAAAGTTTGGAATTTGCAAACATTTGTTGCTATGCATTGTTTATGCATTATGCGTTAATATTAAAACTAGCTGTGAATGGTCCTGTGCGTTGACATATAACAAACATCGTTACGCATTATCTATTACCAATATATATTAACGTTATGCATGAAAAAAGTAACTGTGAATGAAGCTTAGTAGATGAAGGGACAGGGGAAAAATGGATGAATATCCATTTTCTTGCAACATGAGATGATTGAAGATGAGGCTTTCAAATGGTATATTTAAAGAAAGCAAAAACGGTAACAGATTTGGTAGTCCACATAGTTGAAATTCGACGCATCTGTGGGTATAATAATATTAAGAAATGGCCCATCTGAGTTTTAGACTAAAATTGAATGCACGCTCCATAAGATTTTAAAATTAAAAATTGGCGTATTGAAAAAAAAACACACTTTGTGACATTCATCTTTTTCCCCTAACTCTTCAGATTTGAACAGCAAAATTTGTAATTCGTTATTCACTTGTTTTTCTATATAATTGTTTGAAATTTGCAAGGGATACTTCTCAACCCTTTGTTTGTAAAATATAAAAATTTAAAATCGATATCTCAATTACAGTTTCAAACAGGATTCGTTTTTTTTTAATAGCGACTGGTATAAAAACTCAAACTCTTTTAAAAACGAATTCAGTTTATGGGCCGTTATGAATAATTTAGTAAATAGAACTGTATTTTGTTTTATTGATATTTTTGAGAACCCGTAAGGTAACGCCTGGAAAGCGCCTTGCATGATACAAATATATCTTCAATTTCAAAATCCATAAATAATTTTTTTTAGAGAAATGAACCAATATATTTTTCTTGTCATGTAACATATGAAAATATTCGAAGAATGTGGAATCCCTTATGAGAATCCAGCCATAGAACAATGCCCCTTAGACCTGTCCCCGATCGAATTAGACCGTTAAGTTGTCAGTGTCGCGTGCGATTGTATGATCTGATCTCCTGATCTCTGGTTGTCTTGCTCCCCAAATGCCCCTCATCTTGCCGCCCTTGTATGTAAAATCGTAGGTTACGGACCGCCCAAACAAACACCTGCATCAATTCTTTGTTTCAAATCCTACTTTTTATTACTCACTAAAATTATGACCCCACCAAGGAAAAATATAGCCACGTAGGAAGCAGGTAATTTTTATCGCTACTTGTCATCTACTCCAATAAATTAAACCTTTGTTTACTCTAAGGTAACTGAATATTTAATTATTTACAGCAGATATATGAATAAAATATTAGAGCAAGAAAATTGCTGTGCTAGTCATTGAGAACAAAATTGAAATTAGGGTATGGTTTTCGTTTGGGCGATCCACAATAATGTATAGACTGGAGTATAGTAGTAGTAGAATAACAATTGATGCTTGTAAGGCCCTTACACACTGATTTAACTTCGTCCCTTTCTATATGCGACGACGAGACAAGACCTAAAATCAATTATGTATTGGATAATAATCAAACAATAATATTAAATTATTTTTCGAAATTACGATGAATATCAAGTTATTATTATATTTTAAATATCATACTTGACACGTTTCACAAGATTCCAACCTCTGAATCTTTGTCATTTGTCAAAGAGTGGCCAACAGACGCGTTTCTCTCACCTTTGATCTAATTCGGTTTTTAAGAGAATATACCGACAAAAATATTATTTGGCAAAACTGTCTTCAAGCTATGTAAGCAGTACATAATGCCAAGAAATACGAGGGTAGCACCGAAAGTTTCTGCCAAGTATTGATAGAAAACAAAATTTTCCAGAAATTATTTTTAATTGTTTTCGAAATACTCTCCTTTTAAAGTGTCATTCACAACAAAAAAATTAAGGTAGCGGTAGAATTAGTGGCAGTGGTAGTAATGGGGTAAAAGATTGAATGCGTTATAGCAGGGATGGCGAACCAATGGCACGCGTGTCATTAATGGCACGCGTCACAATATTTTGGGCACGTCACTGATCACAAAATTCATTATGATGCACTACGAAAAAAGTGTGAAGTAGGTATTATATAACGAGCGAACGCGAGTGATCCCTACACTATGGAATGATTGGGTTCGGTGCGCGGGTCATTTGATAAACTGAATTTGTCCCAATTCGATTGGTTGGAAATTGAAGAATTTTAAATGCAGCTGATTGATTTCCAGTCTAGTTCAATATGGATTCAAAAATTTATTGAAACAAGGAAAGAGTTAGAATTAATTGAAACAGAAAGATTGATAAGTAATATAAGTGAAAATGCTAATAACAAAATTTTGGAAACATGGAATGCGTTACCAGACACATTTAATTGTTTGAAGAACCTGGCTCATGCTATTTTAACAATATTTTCATCAACCTATGCCTGCGAGTCATTATTTTCAGAGATGAATAACATTAAAGACTCGGTTAGAAACCGTTTGACAGATGACTCCAGTTCAGCATGCATTCTGCTAAAAGTAACATCTTACAACCCTAACATATGTTATTTGTCATCGAATCGGCAACAACAGAAGTCATACTAATTTACTTTAATTTAAATTACGCGTATAATTGAAACATTGCAAAATGTTCCTATTTTTTTGTACTAAATAAAGAGTTTTGCGTTGATAGTATTTATTATTATTATTTTCCCAATATTCACAAAGTCAAAATTATTTGATGGCACGTCTATGACCTTATTAAACATTTCTTTAGAAAAATGGCACGTTGATACGTAAAGGTTCGCCATCCCTGCGTTATAGCAAACGTATTCGTTCACATCCAAAAATTAAGAAAATTAGTAGTAGCGTAGTGGCAACGACAGAGTTTGCAAACTCCAAACTTCTACGTTGCCACTACCGCTACCGCTTAATTTTTTTGACGGTTTTGACGTTCATTGACTTTTGACATCTGATTGCATCTGATAAAATGAGTAATAGAAAAAGAATTGTTTTGATGTGTGCATCAGCTGTTGCGCTATATAAATTAATTTTTTTTTTAAATAATAGATGATGGTGGGTTCGACCTATAAATCTAAATAGACAAAACCAAGGCGATTACCACAATTTATTAGAAGAAATGAGACTAAATCCAGCTTAACCGTCACAGAAATGTTTTTTTCTTACACAAGAATGTATGTGGAGTATTTTGACAATCTATTGAGCTTGGTACGACCGTCAACAGAGTGCTGGTGGATAAGAGATATTAATAAGTCATCATCCATTACGCAAAAATTAAATGACAGCTGTAACTGTCAACCTTGCACTGAATAAAGTTTCTAGTAATTTATAATAAAAAATTCATAGAAACTATAATTTCAATAATTTTTCATTGTGAACGCAAACAATTTTTACTATAAATTTCTTACGTTACCGGTGCCACTAATTTTTTCACTGCCGCTAATTTTTCTTATTCTGAATGGGCCTTAACTCAAGACATTTATGCATTCGATAAAACCAATCGTTAAAGCAAGAAATCCATTCTTCTTGAGACACTTGAGAGACCATGTTTTTGAAGGCTTCAAGAGCTTCATTTGCACTTGTATATCGGAAACCACACATTATTTCCTTTAATTTAGGAAATAAAAAGAAATCATAAGGTTCAAGGTTTTAAATTGGCTGTAGTTTGCGCAGCAGTATGTGAGGCTGCAGTGTCCTGATGCAATACTAGTTTACTTCGAGGCACTTTTTCAAACACCCGTGGCAAACAAAATGTTATGTACCAATTAGAAGTTACTGTTGAGAAAAAGGAGGCAATCATTTTTGAACTTCGAACTCGTTTTACTTTGACGGAATTGGGGTCTGTTCGAAAGATCCATTGAGCTGATTGTCGTTTTGTTTCAAGTTTAAATGCATACATCCATGATTCATACCTGTTATGATATACACTGCTTTAGATTTACCTTCGTTGTACTTTTTTAATGTTTTAAGTCGCATTCCACACGATGTTGCTTTTGACCATCATTTAAATTATGAGGTATTCAACGGTAACAAACTTTCCTGCCTTTTAGATGATCGAGCAAAATTTTATTTATAGTGGTCATTCCAATGCCCTAAGTAGCCCGAGTAATTCTGTATGTGACAGGGTTGTTTTCTTTAAGCATTGTACGAATAGCAGCTATATTTCATCAGTAATTGCAGAAATTGGCCGATCTTCGCGTAAATCGTCATTGAGAAAAACTCGATGAAATTTAAATTCATTGTACCTACCTGCTGTAAACAGACTTGGTACTAGGTGCTCTATTTCCAAAAGCATCCCGAAGCTTTTCGATGCATTGTTTTGTTTAAAATCGTAAAATATCATAGCTAGGAAATTTTCTTTTGTTAACTGCATTTTCAGTACGACGTGCGTACTTTAAAACTACATGGAAAATAACTGATAACAGATAAAGAATTATAACAAGAACTGCCATGTTACCGAAGGTACCTTGATTATATTTGTATGTAGAAACTTTCGGTGCTACCTTCGTATGTACCAGTATTGAAAACTGATTTTCTATAAGCCTATAGTTTCTTTTTAAAGTGACTTATTTACTTTTGCGATATAAAAAAAACACATTATAATAATGTCACATGTACTAACAATTTTTATATTGAAAAGATACAGTACAAATAAATGTCTATTTGCGTACAGTAACCTAGAAAAAGAATTCTGAAAGTTAATAATTGAAATTATTGCAATATTTATTGAAATTCAAATCAAAACTAACCTTACTTATGTATGCAAATAGCCAATTATTCATATAAACTACATAAGAAAACCACTTTCTTTTTTTTTTATCGTAGTATGTCAAAGGGCATCGCTAATATGAATTTTGCAACACAATTTAAAATGTTTATGAATTTCTGTGTTTCGGATTAAGAATTATATATCCTAGCACGCTTATTGATGCTAGAACGAGCTTCATTTTTAAAAGATCTTTGGTGACACATATTTTGTTATTTGCGATTGGTATGACTGCATTAAAACAGAAATCATTTTTCTACCAAAAATTTCGCTTAATGGAAATTGTCAATTATTTTTATAAGGAAATAAATGAAAGCTGAAACAGAGAAAATGGTATTTATTTTGCACGTTTTCTAATTGTTCTAATAGAATTCGAACAAAATCATAAATAAAAAATGTAATAATGGTTTACTTGGCAAAAGAATTCCAAATTATAAAACCTAAACATTTTCAATAATTATTACTCAAAAAGAGCATTCCAACACTATAAAGAAATAACTTTTATAAAATTTAATTTTTTTTTACATATTGAAATTTAAAAACATGTCCAATACAAATTGATTTACATCTCATTTGTCTTTCGTCGTAGCGACTTGTACAAAGTAACGAGTAAGTACCAAAAGTCCACATACATAACATACGTACCCCGTTACATACTTGTCGATGTATATTTATTTCTCCAATCGACCAATCCGGAACAAGTTCCTCTTGCCCCTGCCCTCGTTAGCCAATCCAAAGCCTCGTTTCGTTACTGAAAACTGGATACGTAATATGTAGCTCTTAATTTCTAATGGAATCGAAAGTACAACAATGTATACGTAAATAATGTACTTAATGTTAACTGTAATTAATTATTAATTATATTGATAAATTATATATGTATATAGCATTTAATAGCGGTCCAGCCAATATGCATCACGACGGAGTCATGAGAATAAATTAATTAAGACAATATAATGCGCATAGTGCGTACATCTCTGAATTATTGTTGTAGCACTGCGTCCCAGTAATATTGCCAATAATGTATACGAAATTTACACTAGTTATTTGTATAGAGTTTTTGTTTTATTATTTATTTATGTGCAATTATGTGGTAGGAAAATCAAAAGCATTTATGATTTGTTTCAAAATATAAGATAATCGCAAAAATCATTCATAAAATATATGAATATACAAGAAAAATGTGTTTTATACAATTGGAACCCGCAGAATAGCATGCGACATCAGCGGAATTTTAGAGAACTAAATTAATGGCGGCCAGTAGGACATGTCAAATTATGTAAACGTCAAAAATCATCGTTTCGTTTAACATAAAAGATGTTTTCACGCTTAGATTATTTATTTGAAAATGTGTGAAAAATAAGCGAATTAAAGAAAATTAACATAATAATATACACTATAAATCTGGTGTGGCCAACACAATACCTCCCGCCATTTACAGCCCGAGTCAAAAAGATTTAGCTAATCCATATTGTGGATTAGCGAAGTTTACTCTAATTTTGGCAGTTTATTTCTTAATGTATAGTCTAATCCAACTAACTACCTTTTTTGCTTTTTTGTGAATCGTTAATTTTTATTAATCTAAATACATACCTACATATTTACTTTTGCTGGAAACTGTATTAATTTTCTTTCTTATTCACTTTTATCTTTTTAAAACATTACTATTATTAATTTGAAATGATTAGTTCTTTGAAAGTGACATTTATCTGTCAGTTACATACATTTGAATAACTGCGTAACCAAGGAGTTATGTTTGTTTAAAGCGTAGGCTCCGGAATTTAAATTATAGATAATTTTATAAATTTATCCATAAAATATGTAGAAAAAGTATTAATACAAATAATATAATATCCTTAATCTCGAAAAAATAACATTTAAAGGTATTTTTTGAAGGAAAACTATTTTGAGCTTCAAGTAAAGTGGCATTTCCGGTTTCAAAATTTCCGAACGATAGTATTTGATTCTAGTGATTCTAGTGACCTTAAAACATGCTCATTTACCAAAATCTCGATTTGCGATGTTTAACACGATCCCTATACCTCCCTTACCAAAGGTAGCGGGAGGTAAAAAGTACTGTGTTAAATTATAGAAGAACAACAAAAATTCAAGACATATTCTATAATTTTTGGCAAAGATGATAAAGTCACAATTGCCATAAACCAAATTATGCCACAAGTAGTAATTAAATCCGAATTTACGAATTGTTGCCCTTCAACTATGTTTCTTGATAAAGGATTCGACTGAACAAACTTAGAAACTGACATGTCCTACTGGCCGCCATGACAGGTGCGCTTACAGCGCCGCCAACAGATACTGCGGGTCCCAATAATAATTGTATTAATGTTTAAAGGCGGCAGCACAATAGCCTGAATTTGAAAACGAGAATTGTAACGAAGATTTTGTCAATACATCAAAACTTTTATTTGATGAGCTGCCTGAAGTTTACAGGAAATATATAAAATGATCTAAGAATCATTTATTTATACTCGGAATTTATATAAATATTAAATTTTTATAAGGAAATATTTATTGGCATCCCGTTTCATGGCTATTGTGCAGCCGTCTTGAAAATTAGAGAAAACTAACAAAATATTGTTATTAGTAAAGGAAAATTGTATATTCTGTAAAGTTTTTTTTAATATACCTATTTGTTGTTTTCTTATAATTTGTAACAAGAAATGCGTATATATACGACAATTTGTTATTATTTTGATAATTTATTATAAGTTTAGATTAAGTTAGTAAAATAGGCCATACTTCCATTTCATGAAGGTTGTAGGTATTGTAATTTTTTTTGCGCTAACGACGATACATCAAAGAAACAAAATATGTATGTATCAAATAGAACAACAGCAGTTTTTGTCATATGTGAATATATGATAAAGAATAAAATTATTATTCACAATCGGTTAGTAATATGTGGGTTTCTATCCTATTAAACTGTTGGGAACTAATAGACACTTACAGAATTGACATCACACGCAAGATAGAGATAGAAGATCATCTGTTTGCATCTGTCATTCAGTGTTATAACCAAATTCTCTATTCTGATTTGTTTTGTTCGTTGTGTTTATTAAAAATGAGTTTAAAGCCAAAATGTGCCAGCGGTAACATTTTTGTTTAAAGATATTGAAGATCATTCGATAATAAAACTAAAATGATGGCTAAAGTGTATAGGTGACAGTTCTTTGTCGTAACCATAGCAACCAGTAGTTCTATGTGTTGCCGCTAGAGACGCTCGTGCAAATTACAATTGTGTAAGTGTCTATTCTTTATTTACTTTACTTTCAGCTTACAAGAAAAAATTCTGGCTAGTTAAATATCACTTTCCAGTCGGTAAAATGTCATTGCATTTTGACAAATCAAATTATAATAAAGATGTCTAAAATTAATAAACGTTTTGCCATATTATTTAGCAATAATGTTATAGATTTCTATGCTAAAACAGAATAATTTTTTTTAGTAAAACTATCGGAAATGCTTATTCCTGCCTCACGCTCCTAGCTGATTATTACTGCTGTTACATATAGAAATAGTCAATAAAAAATTTGTAGGCAGCGTGAAATGTAAAACGATTTTCGCATAGTGACGATATAGGAACAACAATAACACAAATACGCCATAATATACAAGGTTTTTATTTCTGTCGTTTATTTAAAAATATTATAAATACCAGGGTTCATATCTGACCGACGTCAAACTTGAAAATTATTAAATTTTCAAAAGCATTATAATGCCCTTTCTACGACAACTTTGAGTGCCCGTGAGGTAACATATGGTAAGCGCCCTCAACGGTACAGAAATCTGTAAATAAAAACAAATAGTACACCCAGAAATGGGTAATATAATTAAATATATAATGTCATCGCGACCCTGGAAGTGAAGCATTGTGTTCTTAAACTGTTGTGACTATATTTTTGACATATTCATACAAGTATAAGCTAGTAAAATACTGACATCAATGTCTTCAAATTTGTCGTAGACTATAGAACAAAAATAAATGATATATTGAATCTATCATGAAATGGAAGTACGGAAATGGTTTAAAGGTGTTACAACAATAACAGTAACTATTTTAGTGATTTCGTCGCTGCATGTTGGCAGACCTGTACAGTGTGTCAGGGCTCGTAGTAGATCATGCTGCGTTACGTCAGAAAGTCGCAACTCATTTTCCAACATCAATGTATACTTATTACAGATTTTGTGTAAAATTTCCATAAACGTAGATATAGTGTTTTATTATTACCTACTAGATTGTTGTTTTCCTTTTGAGTTTTTTTAAAGAAATAAAACATAAATACAAGAATCATTTTGTTGCTTCTGTGTTGCTCAATATGAGAAGAAATCGAAAATTTCAGTGTGTAATATAATCTTTATCTACTTATATATAATATTGCCTGTCGTCTATGTGTGACTGTAATTTATTTTAATAAAAAGTCATATGTTTTAAAACCTACATTTTTTCTTCTAACTCATTATTTTATCCTGCAATCACCCAGAATACTTTTAAATCATTAAATAATAGTTATATAATAATTAAGTGTGGTAATAAAGGTAAAACATGTTATACTTTGTTCCATTTAAGTCATTCAGTAGATGGTATTGGCAACAGGACAAATCTGAAGTAGCCGAAATTACATTGGGTAAACTTATCTCTTCTCTCTAATTTCACCGAATCAGAGACGTCAAATCTATTCCCTATGCTCCGCAATACTGAATGGCTTAAATGGAACAAGGTATAGTTTCAATATTTTTCCGTTGATCAATTTTATTAAATTGATGAAAATAATTTTATTCTGTAAAAAAAATCAAATTTTTTAGTTTAGTAATTTGACACTTAAAGTTTTGATATTAATTATTTACTAACATTAGTGCTTAATGCATTTCATACTAAAATAATTGTCTTAATACAAAATCATTTATTAATAGGTCTCATTATTGTACGATTATATTAATGAAACTCAAAAATAAACGATTAACAGACAAAGTTATATGAAAACTAATTCTGAAATCTTTTGTAAATAGTGATAATTACTTGTATGTTTCAAATAGATCAGAATAGAAAACATTTTAAAAAATCTGATGTGGCCAGCACATTACCTTCCGTCAGTTCTATGTATTTTGTACAAATTTCATACGGAAAGTTCCTTGCTAAATTAAATATTCTATTTCTTGTACATTACCTTCCGGCAGTTGCATGTATTTTATGCAAATTTCATACAGAATATTATTATTTTGTGACGTTTTCTATATACAGTGTAATGTATCTGCAGAAATAAAAGATTTATTATTATTGTTTCTTGTACATTACCTTAAAGCAGTTGTATGTATTTTATACAAATTCCATACAGAAAGCAAAAGATCCTATACCTATTTCCAGTAA
This sequence comes from Harpalus rubripes, assembly GCA_963082715.1. Classification (NCBI taxonomy): domain Eukaryota; kingdom Metazoa; phylum Arthropoda; class Insecta; order Coleoptera; family Carabidae; genus Harpalus; species Harpalus rubripes. The sequence continues at coordinate 83,776,583 of OY720449.1, forward strand.
AATTATAAGACAAACACACTATGTAAATTTCACTTGACACTGACATCTTTCAATCAAAATTTTCTTAATATAGTAGCTGTTTCCACAGCTATGGCTACTTTATGAAATTTAATTTCTTTATAATTTTTTAACTCTATAACCATTTAATATTAGGTATAAAATGCAATCAAATCGTATAGAATATAAAATATTCTTTAATATTTATAATAACATTAAATGTGAAAAAATGATATTTAACATAGTTTTTTCAAGAAAAACTGTTAATATCTTCAAATGAGGATACTTCCGGTTGTCCAATTCTAACCAAAATCTAATCAGCTCTTCGCATGGATGTAACGAAGAGAAATACGAAAGAATTATAATTTTTAGAATTGTAGTATGGAAGTTATCGTAGACGAAAATTTTGTTACACACACACACACACATACACGGACACACATACATACATACATACATACACACACACACACATACAGACATCATCGTAAAAATAGTAAAATCGTATTCTAGGGACCCTAAAACGTGCTTATTCATCAAAAACTCACCACCGAATTTTTTGACCAAAGACAATACCTTCCTTACCTAAAGGTGACGGAAGGTAAAAAGAATCGTTGTGAGCTTTGAAAAACTGGAATGAAGGAATGGTGAACTGTATTGTTGAAGGGCAACAACTTTCAACATATTTAAAATAAAATTCTAAAAAATATTAACCATGATCCTCTTACCTAAGTTTTTGGCACTACTATATTGTGCACACAATGCGAAGATCAATAGGGTATTCTCTCATGATTACAAATATTAAAAATATTAAAGTTGATTGGTAAACCAGACGGAAAAAGCAAGAAAAATATATAAATATAAATTGATTGTTGCAAAATATATAAAGCATCTAAATTTTGCTGATGTACTAGTTGTACTACCAATGGGAGACCAGTTGAAATCCCTACTCCATGTTCGAATGTGATTACAGGACGCATGCACATGCTCGGGTTTACTTCGGATAGTTCGGGAGTGTTCGTGTACAACTGGTAACAACATAATGAACTACATGTCAACAATGTGCGTAAAATTAAAAATTTGTTAAATACTACATACAAATACATATTTGTGTATCTAATCGACATACGGGTGGCGTTCGAAATCTGTTACATGGGTATAAATTTAATATGGGAAATTAAAATATTTTAAATATTTACTTTCCATTAAAAATGAAAAACTTTGTACACATGTCCATGGATACTTATTCAATCTCATTAATAATTAATTGTTCAAAATTAATAAAAAATAATTAAAAAGGTATATACATTTTATAGCAAATTTATTGTAATAATTATTATCCTTCCTAAAAGAAAATTCTATATAATAAGTTTCGTGGTACGGTGGTAATGCTCGCGCTTGTTATGTAAAAAGTACTGAGTTCGAATCCACCAGACTTCTTAATTTTTTTTTTCATATTTTGTTGTAATTTTGTATTTAATATAACCAGTTTTATCTGATTATGTTAAATAGATATGAAGAAAAAATAAATGAAAGATAGGGAAGGTTGGTAGAATCGAACCTACCTTTGACATAAGAAGCAAAAACGTTATGATATGATTAGCGAATGAAAGTTGACGTTTAAATTATTTTATAGATGTGATTTCTTTTGAAAACTTTTCCCTATATTTGATTTGAAAGGAAACCGACCCTTATGAGTTCCGTTACAGAAGTTTAGAATTGTACTCAATACCAGGACACATTTAAAATAACCTTAGCAACAGGATTCAGGGGTGTATTTAAAAAATTTAATACCGCAAATTCTGGTTCGTTCGTTTCAGGTGTAAGCAACCCTCGAGTCGGAATTACTATTAGAGGAAATTAAAAATAATACTATTTCAAAGAATTGCCTAACTAGATAGTTTAAAGGTCAAAATATTTTGTTATAATTAACATAAACTAAAAATGTTTAAAATATTTTAAACGCACCCCTGTTTTCATATTCAAGTACTCTAGACGGCCATCTATTTTAAGCAAAACATAGTAATGTATTTCCGTGCTTTCCTAGTCCAGTATTTAAATGGGTTCATGCAAAAAATTTATACCTGAATATTTTGTACAATTCTATCCTTCTCTAGGGTTTCAAAAGAAACCACATCTATAAAATAATTTAAACGTCAACTTTTATTCGCTAATCATATCATACCACCATGTTATGTAACATCTTGTCTTGAACTTTCTTAATCAAAGCTTAATAATGGCAATTAAAGTGTCCTCAAACGCCACCTATATAATTTAAGAATGTCAAAATTGTTTTGCAGTATAAGCAAAAATATGTAATCGATTACTTAGAATGACTTTTCTTATAATTTTTTTAAAGTTTTTTTTAGTAATAATAGGTAAGATTATAATTAAATATATTTTTTCCCATCTTTTTCAATATTTACTGAACACCTTGTCGAAAACCCATGAACCACTGATTGCACACAGCTGGTACTGTACAACTAGTACGTCACTATCACGAGACATAAAATCAAATTTTGAAAATCTGATGTGGCTAACACCAAACCTCCCGCTATTTAATTTTTATTAATTTAAATATATATATACTTACATATTTAGTTATTGCGGAAACCGTATTAAGATCCATTCCATATAACTAGGGTTCTATTTACTATTTTCTTTTTAAAACGCGTTACTGTTATTAATTTGAAATGATTAGTTCTGTGACAGTGACATTTATCTGTCAGTTACATACATTTAAGACATGAACTGTGTGTAACCAAGAAGATTTGCTTGTTTAAAGCGTAGGGTCCGGTATTAAATTTATAGATAATTGTATGAATTTATCCATAAAATATATAGAAAAAGTATTAATGCAAATCTGTAGAAAATTTAATAATCTTTAATTTTTATAATAACATTAATCTCGAAAAATAACATTTAAAGGTATTTTTCGAAGATAAACTGTTTTGAGCTTCTAGTAAAGTGCCGGATATCCGATTTACACCAAAATCTAATGGGCTCTTTCCATTACAGAAAGAGTTCGAAATATAAGGTTTAAAATTTTTCTGAATGATAGTATTTGAGTTAGAGTAAAGGATCCACACACACATACAAACATACATACACACAGACATCATCGTGAAAATGTTAAATTTGGATTCTAGGAACCTTAAAACGTGGCCATTTAGCAAAATCTCGATATGCGATTTTTAGCACGATCCCAATACCTCCCGTACCAAGGGTAGCGGGAGGTAAAAATTAATATCACTTATTAAAATGAATTTTTAACTCGGGTTTATACAGGTACTCTTAGATATATTTGTTCTTTAAGAAAAAATTAAAAAAATATGCGAGAATACCCTCTCATAAAAATTGGATGAAAAATATCTTCCAATCTATAATAATTTTATTTAAATCATTGTGAAACATGTTCAAAAACTTTGAACCAAGTTCCCCACCAGAACGGTAAGTACATAAATAAATATATACTTCATAAACCAAAAATCCTGGACATTACACTCTCTAAATACGCGTAGTCGTCATAAAAACAGTCATCACATTAACCTGTAAATCAGGCCGGGACTTATCATCCTAGCTGGTTGCTGGCTTGCAGCAGGGACTGTACTTCATTGGTATGCATTGAGGATTTATTCCGGCAACCAGCCAAAAACATTCATCAAGGTGGATTTAACAGAAACTCTGATATATTGCAGTTCTAATGTATGTGCGGGGTAGGGCTTGCGACGGAACCCTGCAGAGTTTTTGCGCTGTTCCGCGAATTTTGTTGTGTTTATTTAAAACAGACGAGCTGGAATTATGTAGCCATGCTGGACTTCATACAGAGGAAGTTTGCGGTGGATGCTTTGCGAGGATGAGATCGAATTTCATGTTACATTTAATGCTATATGCTTGCAAACACAAATCAAATATAATGGTAAGGCGGCGTTGAACTCTTTTTTAGATATTTTATTTATTTTACACGCTTCTTGATACATTGTCGTATATAAGCGGTGAAATTATATGGGGATGAGACAGTTTTCCTTGAATTTTTCTTTATATCAATACACATTTTATGCGGCGCCGGTGATGAAGATGAAATGATGAAAGACACACACAACAACCATGCCTTACCCGGGATTCGAACCCAGCACCCTTCGAACGTGAAGCGACAGCGCTACCGCTACTCCACGTGGGTCGGCTTTTTTAGATATTTTAAATCAATTTTAAATACATGTCAGCTCATAGAAATTCACGTTATATGGAATTATTTCAGCAATTTTAAAAGTTTATAAATGAAGGAATTAATAAATTGATAAATCTACTGTATTGTTCTGTTTCCATTTTTTTATTATTATTAGTTATTAAGTTAGGGAAAAAATTATTGGAGATGCAGTCTTGGTAAAATTTTATTAAATTGTCATTTATTTAACAATCCAATGTTTCGGTTCCTAATAATCCACCATCAGGTCTATGTTTATTTATTTATTTATTTATTTTATTTATTTATTTAATATCCCATCCATCCCACAGGATCGAAATCCCAATTAAGGGTGGATGCACAACGAATACATAATTGTTACAATACAATGTTTCAACAGACATAAATAATTATTTACACAACATAATTTTCAAAAATGAAAATCAATTCAAAATATACCTATTTAATAATGCTCGCTTGAAGTGTCTAAGTGATACGTGATAAATATCAATATCTATATTAATGTTATCAAAAATATAGCATAATTGTCTGATGGGCGATCTTCGTAGTTAGTTCTTACAAGTGAGTATTGAAATGTATACTTATTTCTAGAAGATAGGCGCGGAACAGAAAATGGAATACTAGCTAAACAAATAGGATCGTCTATAATATTGTTAACTATTTTATATACGTAGTTCGAAGATTGCATGTTTCTTCTATTTTCTAATGCACCAGGTTGAAAATGGATAGTAAGTTATTGTATGACATATCATGAGCAGGATAAACACCGTAAGTTTTATAATAACAGTACCTTACAATTTTTTGTATCCTTTCAATGCTGTTGATATATATATATATATATATATATATATATATATATATATATATATATATATATATATATATATATATATATATATATATTATATGACGGATTCCATATTTGTAAGCAGTATTCCAATTTTGAACGCACGAATGAAAAATATAACATTTTTAAAGTTCTTAACCTAAGAAAGGAACGACTATTGCGAATTATGAAGCCTAGATTTTTGTAGGCAGACCTTGCAGTGTAATTTATATGCGCATTGAAAGAGAGCTTAACATCAAATATGACTCCCAAATCTTTAAATTCTGTAACTCGATCAAGTATATGTTGTTCCATTTTATAAGAATAACTAGGGTACCTTTATAACCAGGGTATGGCCATGGCGTGGCTCACGTTTCGTCCGCCATTACCGGGACATCTGTTATATGTGTTGCTCTTGCGCAAATTATTATGTATTTTCGTGGCTATTTGTTTTATTTTAATGAAAAACACATTTAATTATCATTTTAATATGTATTTAAAGTGTAAGTAATATATTTTATCTTATTTACTTGTGTAGTTTGTTAAGATACCCACCACGATTACTGTCACTGAAAACAACTAAAAATTATCAATATTAAGCACAATTATTTAAATTTTTAAAAGGTAAGTTTAGAATATATAATTATTATGTAATTAAGAACTAGTGATATTAAATTAGATGAGATAATAACAACACATATCATATATTCTACATAACCTATAAATATATGTCTTAATAATAATTGTATATATCTTAAATAAATTCATTTTTATTACCTTTTTAAATTCACAGTGTGATTATTTAATATTATTTTATAATATAATATCACATTTATTACAAATAAATAGGAAAATCAATTACCGACAATGGCGGCGATCTTGGCCCATGGCCATACCCTGGTTATAAAGGTACCCTAAGAATAACAGGCTAATTTTTTTTTTTACAGAATACGACATAATTTTACATTTTTGTTTTGTTAACATATAGTTGGAAAAACTAACAATTTATTACGAAAATGAATTAAAATTGTGGCCGAGTGCACGTTTTGTTTTTAATGTCAGGCCACCAATCAAATTGCTTTGTAGTTTGAGAACAAATTAATATTTAATTAGTTTTCACCTTCCGCCACCTTTAGGTAAGGCAGGTTTTGTCTTTGGCCAAAAAAATCGATTGTAGGGCCCCTAGAATACAATTTTACTATTTTTACAAAAATGTCTGTATGTGTGTGTATAGTGTGTACACTATTATTCACGAAAGATGACTATTCAAGGTTATTTGTTCGAAGAAAGAATACACATCACTTTATAGCAGTAGCTTAGCAACATTTTGCATTAGAATGAGAAAGATTATTTGACCTATGTCTATTTAATTTATGTGGTGTGACAGAGATACGTAAGTAGTGGCATTACTTTCTAACACATTATAAATAATAATGACATGTCGTAGAATTACAGATACCTAATTATCTACAATACTGCCCTCTATGCTAATATTTACCCAATTGCGTTGACGTTTAAATCAAATTATTATTCCTTGGTTTATAAGTTAAGTCTATGTTTTTGTATTTTGCAAAAACATAAGTGAAGAACATAAATCTTTCAGAAAGGCATTTTTTACCTTCCGTCACCTTTAGGTAAGGAAGGTATTGTCTTTGGTCAAAAAATTCGATGATGAGTTTTTAATCAATAAGCATGTTTTAGGGTCCCTAGAATACGAATTTACTATTTTTACGATGATGTCTGTGTATGTGTATGTGTGTGTGTGTGTGTGTGTGTGTGTGTGTGTGTGTGTGTGTGTGTGTGTGTGTGTGTGTGTGTGTGTGTGTGTGTGTGTGTGTGTGTGTGTGTGTGTGTGTGTGTGTGTGTGTGTGTGTGTGTGTATGTGTGTGTGTGTGTGGATGTGTGTGTGTGTGTGTGGATGTGTGTGTGTGTGTGTGTGTGTGTGTGTGTGTGTGTGTGTGTGTGTGTGTGTGCGCGTGTGTGTAACAAAATTTTCGTCTGCGATAACTCTAATACTGCAGTTACAAAAATTATAATTTTTTCGTATACTTCTTCGTTACATCCATATGAAGAGCTGATTAGATTTTGGTTACAATTGGTTAACCGGAAGTACCATCATTTGAAGATTTTAACAGTTTTTCTTGAAAAAACTATATTAAATATAATTTTTTCACATTTGATGTTATTATAAATATTACAGAATATTTTATTCTCTATACGATTCGACTGCATTTTATACTTAATATTAAATGGATATAGAGTTAAAAAATTATAAAGAAATTAAATTTCATAAAGTAGCCATAGCTATGGAAACAGCTACTATATTAAGAAAATTCTGATTGAAAGATGTCAGTGTCAAGTGAAATTGACGTAGTGTGTTTATCTTATAATTTTACTGGAAATATAGGATCTTTTGCTTTCTGTATGGAATTTGTATAAAATACATACAACTGCTTTAAGGTAATGTACAAGAAATAATAATAATAAATCTTTTATTTCTGCAGATACATTACACTGTATATAGAAAACGTCACAAAATAATAATTTTCTGTATGAAATTTGCGTAAAATACATACAACTGCCGGAAGGTAATGTACAAGAAATAGAATATTTAATTTAGCAAGGAACTTTCTGTATGAAATTTGTACAAAATACATAGAACTGACGGAAGATTTTTTTTCTTTAAAAAACCTCTCAACAGGATTAAATCCCAATTACAGAGAGGTTTACATATACAAACAACCATGTCTTAGTGAGGTTCGAACCCAGGACCCCTAGCATACTCATGACTGAGAGCCGTTGCTCTAACCATTGAGCCACCGGAGCCGACATAAGCCGGCATTATTTAGAAAGAAAAATAATTAACAAATGATTACTCGTATTTTTTCAGTTAAAATATTTCCATAAATATTTCATGTTGCACGCCTTTGCATACGAATGCAATGAAGTTATCTGCAAGTAATATTCAGACGACTCACAAGTGACCTTGAATAATGATCTCTCGTGAATAATAGTTTATATGTGTGGGTGTAACAAAAATTTCGTCTGCGATATCTCTAGTACTACAATTCCAAATATTATAATTCTTTTGTATTCTTCTTCGTTACATCTGTATGAAGAGCTGATTAGATTTTGGTTATAATTGGTCAACCGGAAGTGCCCTCATTTGAAGATTTAACATTTTTTCTTGAAGAAAAAAGATGTTAAATATCATTTTATCACATTTAATATTATAAATATTCTAGAATATATTATTCTCTATTCGATTTGACTGCATTTTATACTTCATATTAAATGGATACAAAGTTAAAAAATTATAAAGAAATTAAATTTCTTAAGTTAGCTACGGAAGAAACTATTATATTAAGAAAATTCTGAGTGAAAGATGTCAGTGTCAAATGCAATTGACATAGTAAATTTGTGTTATTATTTTACTGGAAATATAGGATTTTTTACTAGAAACTTTCTGTACGGAAAGAAAATTATGCTAGACAATAAATCGAATTATTGAGAACATTAACCCCCTCCCCAACAACAAAATAAGTGAGGAAAGGGGAAAACACACATGCAAAATAGTATAAATGGGCTCTCATTAGAATTAAATAAATAGCATTGTCGATGTTAACAAAAATATTATTAACTGAAAATAAACTGTTCGCTTTTCGATTATTATTCTTATCCTTTGAAGCACCCGAAAATCAATTCCTTCTGGTGGGGTGTGGATGAGTGGGTGGGTGGGCTGTCACACATGTCGGGTTCTTGCGCCGAGTGGAGCGTAGCAGAGCAAGATTACACGGCTGGAGGACGTTCTGTAATCCGGGAGGATTACAGCGCAATCAGGCCCGGAGCTTAGCCACCTGACGGAGGACGAAGGACGGGAGGATAGAGGTGAGGTACACCCAGCAAAAACACATGCCTATGGAGGAGATGGAATTTAGATAGTATGCAATGTTCAAAAACTATATTAATTACTTGATATTTTTACCTCTCGCTAAGAGAGGTATTGTATTCATGCTAAAAATCGCATATCCAGATTTTAGTGAATAAGCACGTTTTAAGGTCCATACAATCCGATTATAACTTTTTACCTTCCGTCACCTTTAGGTAAGGAAGGTATTGTCTTTGGTCAAAAAATTCGGTGGTGAGTTTTTGATGAATAAGCACGTTTTGGGGTCCCTAGAATACGATTTTACTATTTTTACGATGATGTCTGTATGTGTGTGTGTGTGTGTGTATGTGTGTGTGTGTGTGTGTGTGTGTGTGTGTGTGTGTGTCTGTGTGTGTGTGTGTGTGTGTGTGTGTGAGAGAGAGAGAGAGAGAGAGAGAGAGACGACAAAATTTTCTAATGCGATAACTCTAATACTACAATTCCAAAAATTATAATTCTTTCGTATTCCTCTTCCTTACATCCATGTGAAGAGCTGATTAGATTTTGGTTATAATTGGTCAACCGGAAGTACCCTCATTTGAAGATTTTAACAGTTTTTCTTGAAAAAACTATGTTAAATATCATTTTATCACATTTAATGTTATTATAAATATTAAAGAATTATTTATTCTCTATACGATTTGAATGAATTTTATACTTCATATTAAATGGACATAGAGTTAAAAAATTATAAAGAAATTAAATATCATATATATTAGTCAGCTTTGCTATAACTCTGGAAACAGCTGATGTATTAAGAAAATTCTAATTGAAAGGTGTCAGTGTCAAGTGCAGTTGACAGTATGTATGTGTTATAATTTTGCTGGAAATACAGGATCTTTTGCTTTCTGTGTGGAATTTGTATAAAATACATACAACTGCCTTAAGGTAATGTACAAGAAATATAATCTTTTGCAAGGAACTTTCTGTATGACATTTATACAAAATACACAGAACTGACGGAAGGTAATGTGTTGGCCACATCAGATTTTTTACAATGATGTCCGTATTTGTGTGTGTGGATGATGGATTCACGATTTCTCAAATACTATAAGACTTAAAACATTTTTAACTACGGATTCCTCAATCTAACAATAATGGGAAGAGTTGATTAAGTTTTGGTAACAATTGGACAACCGGAAGTAGTAGTTACAAGAAAAATATTATTTATCAAAAATTCATGTAAATACTTATATTAAAGAATGTTAAATTCTTTATTCGATAAATATAAATTCATTATTATATCTTCTATAGATTTAGAGATAAAGAAATGCATATAAAAAAATTTTATTTAAAAATTCTCAAATCAAACTACTTCAAGGCAAGAAATTCAAATGTTTGTAATTGACACATAAATGTCACTGTCAAAAATATTTGTATACCGCTGTCAAAAATATTTGTACATTATTATGAAGATTATGAAAATAAATAAAAAAGTCAACAACGTAAAAAAATATACTTAAAAAAATATATAAGAGGAATTTGCAAAAAAAATGACGAATGTAAAGAAAAAGAAAAGGAAAGTAGAAAAAGAAAATTTCAGGATATTGAATGTAAAGAAAATGTATGTATTGTACATAATTTATATTAAAATATCCCAGAGATTTTGCAAATATATGTGAGAATTATTTTGTAGTGAGACATGAATATATGTATTTTGTATTTAAAAATATTTTTCGTTTTATGCGTACAACCACGTAAAATATCTGGCGAGAGGTTATGTGTTGGCCACATCAGATTTTTACAAATTAAAGTTATGTAAATTTAATGTTATTGTTACAGTTACAGTATTAATTTACATACATATCTACCTATCAGGCACCGGACAGCTAAATGAATGTGCCAAAACACTATCATAGTTCCAGGAAGCAAACTGTAGAGGCGCGACAGTGCTTAAATTTTAAGAAAATGGATTAAGGCACCTTTGATTTCAAAACATTTTGCTATATTTTGAATTATAAAGTCACATAAGTCATCACACATGACATTGAACGCTTTAACATCTTTAATTATTTGGTAATTCAAATTGTAATAGTTTATAGTTTTAGTTACAGTGCTAGTAGTGATTAATTTCGTAATTTCTCCAGTATTAAAGTGTATTAACTGTGTTTATTTTTTGACGTAATATGAAATTGAAATTCAATAAGCTGATGAACATTCGTTGTGCTGTTTGATATAAAGTGAAGTGCAAAGAAGCAAATAGACGTTTACTTTTATATTTAATGATGAAACGTACCATTTCCAATATCCTTTTATCTTACATTCTCGTATAAACAAATATTAAAATAGAAGTGTATGTCTATATGACAAGTAATTTTAAATTTATTTAGAAATGAATTTATAGTTATTGTATTGTGATTATTTAAAATATATGTATTTACTTATATTCAATTTTCTTATTAAGTCTTAATTTAAAAATTCAAAATTTCAATTTATTTGTACATGACATGTCTTCTATGTCACAAACTATTAAGCCGACCAATCCATCACAGTGTGCATTAGTTTATGGAAGCAATCTGTAGATGTCACTATTTTGTATTTCAAAAAATACATTAACTGTCCTATCTGTAGTTGAGGTGATCCGTGCTACCTATGTATATTACAACACTCATCACAACAATAAATATTTAAAACTTGTAAATAATATTGTATTGTTGCAACAATAATATTTACAATTACAATTCAAAAGTATATTTATTTAAAAATATTTATTTTATATTTATTTTTCAATGCCAATAAAATTAATCAGCTCTTCTGTAAGGCTCGTTCTTCTCCGTACGAAGCCGCACAAATTCGTTTGCTATTCGAAGTGGTGACCATGCGTATTTTTCTCTTCAAATTAGGAAGTGGACATTGAAAATATCCAATAAAAAAAAAATGGTAAGTGGAAGGTACAAATCTTTAAAGATTATTATTATAATAATGGCCCAGTTGCATAAAGCATTGTTAACTTTAATCATGTTGTTAACTTTGACAAGGCTTCTTTTCTAATGTATTTTTGATACGTATCCGCATGGTTTCAGTAGTGTGTAGTTAAACACATGATCAGCTAACAACGTTTTATGCAACTGGTCCAATATGTACTTAGTTGTTTATTGTTTATGTACAGTGATAAAAAAATGTTTCCGTGCGATAATATTTCCATATCTATATTAGAAAAAATCTGGTGTGGCCAACACAATACACCCCGCCATTTACAGCCCGAGTCACAAAAAAATTAAGCTAATCTTTATTTTTGAATAAGCGAATATTACTCTAATTTTGGCACTTTATTTTTTGTAATATAATCTAATCTAATCCAAGTAACTACTTTTTTTAAGTACCGGGATAGAATAGAATTCACTAATCCAAAAATAAGGATTATCTTAACCTTTTTTTGCGAATTGCTAATTTTTATTAATCTAAATACATACCTATTTACTTATATTGGAAACTGTATTGAATTCCTTTCCTATTGTTCTATTTACTTTTTCTTTTTAAACGTTACTATTATTAATTTGGAGGAGTTGTGTTTGTTTAAAGCGTAGGCTCTGGGATTTGAATTATAGATAATTTTATAAATATTTCCATAAAATGTGTAGAAAAAGTTTGAATGCAAATCTGTTATAATTTTTATAATAATATTAATCTCGAAAAAATAAGATTTAAAGGTATTTTTCAAAGAAAAACTATTTGAAATTAAAGTAACGTGTTATTTCCGGTTATCCGATTTATACCAAAATCTAATGGGCACTTTCCATAATAGAACAATCTGGTGTGGCCAACACAATATCTTCCGCCATTTACCACCCGACTCACAAAAAAGATTAAGCTAATCCTTATTGTTGGATTAGCGAATTTGACTCTAACTTGGCAGTTTATTTCTTAAAATATAGTCTAATCCAAGTACCTTCCTTTTTTGATAACAAAATGAAGATTAAATTTTAAATACCGGGATAGAATTGAATGGACCTTTTAATTTAAAGAGATATAAGATATGCGCAATGGGGATCTGCGCATAGTAAGAACAAGTGAGATCTGTGGCGTTTGTTTCTAAAAAATTCAGACGTAAAATGTGAGAATATCTCAGATAACTTAAAAAAAAATATCGAAATAAGTTACAAAAGCTTTTATTGAAGTTAAAATGTCTAACGATGCAAATTTTCACTGAAATACAGGTATTTTAATGACTGCAATATTTTTAACGTTTCGTTTGACAGCCCAACTGGCAGTTGTTCGCGCCATTTTCTTACTATTTGCAGCGATAGAAAGAGATAGCCGTTAAATTGAAAAGGTCCATTCACTAATTTAAAAATGAGAATTAGCTTAAAAGTTTTTTTCGTTGATTTTTATTAATCTAAATAAATTCCTACATATTTACTTACGCTTGAAACTGTATTGATTTCCTTGCCTATTGTTCTATTTACTTTTTTTCTTTTAAAACGTAAGTATTATTAATTTGAAATGATTAGTTCTTTGAGAGTAACATTTATCTGTCAGGTACATACATTTGAATAACTGCGTAACCAAGGAGTTTTGTTTGTTTAAAGCATATGCTCCGGGATTTAAATTATAGATAATTTTATAACTTTATCCATAATATATGTAGAAAAAGTATTAGTGCATATCTGTAGAGAATTTAATAATCTTTAATTTTTATAATAACATTAATCTCGAAAGAATAACATTTTAAGGCATTTTTCGAAGAAAAACTATTTTGAGCTTCAAGTAAAGTGCCATTTCCTGTTATCCGATTTACACCAAAATCTAATGGGCTCTTTCCATAATAGAAAATGTCCGAAATACAAGGTTTCAAAATTTTCTGAATGATAGTATTTGAGTTAGAGTGGAGGATCCACACATACGTACACATACGTACACACACACACACACACACACATATATATATATATATATATATATATATATATATATATATATATATATATATATATATATATATATACATACATACACACAGACATCATCGTGAAAATGTTAAAATTGGTTTCTAGGAAGCTTAAAACGTGGTCATTTACCAAAATCTCGATATGCGATTTTTAGCACGATCCCTATACCTCCCTTACCAAGGGTAGCGGGAGGTAAAAATAGCAATCTAAAAGCAAAAACCAACTACTAGTAAAACTAAAATTAAAAGATATCGGCCAAACAATTTATAATTTTTTTTTGTAAATATATAGATGTGCATTTATTTAAAAATCAAAGAAATCTTACGAACAATGGCACTGGACGCATATTAGATCAATTTTTACATCTTTGAAACAATAGAGTTACAATATGGGCGTTGACAGTGTATATAATATAAAACTGTATACTTTATGAAGACATTTAAATTGTACGTTAATCAGATAGCATCAATTTGTGTGAATAGGCGGTGCTGATCATTCGTGAGGAACGTACAACTTCATAACGCTTCGCTTTACATCTCTTTGTAAGATAACTTTCTCGGTAAGAACTAGCCACTGGACTATGACAGCTTTACACTTTATTATAATAAGATAATGAGAAAATGGTTAGAGAAATGCTTCAATGAGAGCAAACACCCTCTTTTCAAATTAGGAAGAGTATATTTACATTTAAAAGTAACTTTTACTTTCACTCTCATTAATATGATACGAGGGTCACTTCAGTATTATAAAGATTAAAATACAAGGTTCATATTTTTTTTAAATTTTAATTTAATTATGTTCTCTTTAACAATAATTCACATAACCATTCTTTCTTTATACTTCTTAAATCCTTTCAACTTTCAACACAATTTATTTTGGAATGCTGAACGATTTCAAAATAATTTTCAATTGTAGTGTTAATTTTTACTTAAGACGAAAGCCTTTTAGGTACCCATAATTATTATTAAGTCCAAAAACTGAAGCAAATGTGCCCTGGTTAATTCCACATTTTTTTAAATGTTATTCATTTTTTAGGGAAATATTATTGTAGAAATAGAGTCTTGGTAAAATGATTTTATTACAAAGTCAATTATTTAAAATTCCGACGTTTTGGTTCCTAATGAACCATCATCAGGGCTATGTTAATGTACAGTTGCAAAACTGACAATTATATTACAAAATATTCGCCTACAAGCGTACGACTCGAGGCGAAAGTATTAAACTAACGTCTTTTTTGTGAGAATTCAATTCAATGCCAAATTATATATTTGTTATATACAACTGTCATAATATTTTATATTATAATAGTTTATAATCTGAAAATTGACAAAATAACAAACGAATGTAGAAATCTAAAGTGCATGCTACCAAGACTCTTAAAAATAAAATCGCATTCGCATGTTTTCTATGATAGAATTCTAAAGTGCCAAATCTGGAACGTTGATATTAATGTCATTAAAAAATTGAATATTTATATTTATATATATATATATATATATATATATATATATATATATATATATATATATATATATATATATATATATATATATATATATTCACACACATAAGGGGATAAATTTTAGTGGGTATATCAGTGGGATGTTTTCTGGGCTTAAATTTGTTTTAGTAGATTCTTTTAAAATCTGTCAAGCTTTCGTGTATTTGGATTGTACACTTCATCACGACACTGAAGTTGAAATACAAATAATTTTACAATGTATAAAATAATTTGATTTAAAGGATTTTACGTTTTGTTGAAGTTATTTGACAATCATTGATTTACATAAAAAATAGAAGAATTTTGACAATACATTTAGTTTACAATGTCATAAAGACAGAAACTTATATTAATTTTGACAAAAAACACATGTTTTTTTATTCGTCGCAATTGTACAAGTTATATATTTTGTTTTGATTTTTGATTTTAATTGTGTTGGTACCGGACCGGTGTATATACGAGTATATATATATATATATATATATATATATATATATATATATATATATATATATATATATATATATATATATATATATATATATATATATATGCACTTTTTACATTTAAAAATTAAATTGTCAACATTTTCCTTCAATTTTTTAATTTTTCATCCACAAAACTCCTGTTAAAGATACGATAACGCGGTTTGATAATTTGAATCCACCATGATATTCTCTTTCATATCATGTATAACACATTTTTATAGATGAACGATTGTTAGTTACAAACACCTTAAACTTACATGAAATTCCTCTAAAAATCACCATTTCTCAATTTTTCATCAACCACTTCGACACGTATTAAATGCTTAATATTGTTTATAATCGACTCGAAATTGAGGAATGAGTCGATTTTCAGATGTTTAAAGTTTTAGAGGAATTTCATGTAAGTTTTAAGGTGTTAGTAACTCACAAATCGTGTTATACATGATATGAAAGGGAATTTCTTGCTGTTTGAAGCGCTGTAGCCAGTGGCGTCGATAGACCATTTCTGAGGGGGCTTGCGCCCTCCCTGTTTAATTTTACGCCCCCTTTCCGTGTTTTTATTTAAATAAATTATTAAAAATCAATCAGATTTTTTTTACTATTTTATTATGCACTTATTTATCTGCAATAAGCAGCGAGACGATTATGTACCTACTACTTTAGCCGAAGAGGAAAGGTTACCGCTGCTCTAAAATATGAAGCGTAAATTCAAATAAATTATTCCTGTATTAGAACTATTAACGCATTCAAAAATTCAACACACGATGAGCATCCTTCCGATACTAACCTGCATTTTAAAATAAAAATCATTGAAATCTATTAATACTGGACTTTTCTCGTTTTGCCATTAAAATCAAAGTCAAATACTAATAGATTTCAATAATCTTTTTTTTTTTAATTCGGATTAATATCGGAAGTATGCGTGTCGTGTGATGAGTTTTTTAAAATGTTAATATTTCGAAACAATTAATTGAATTTTCGCTTCATATTTTAGTACAGCGGTAACCTTTCCTCTTAAGAAAGGTACTATAAGAAATCAAAATGATGCACCATTCAGGCTATAAAAGAGACGAAATTATTTAAGGCTATCCCATTGCAAGGACATAATGAAACAAAAAATTCAACAAATAAGGCCAATTTTATTCACTCTAGTTATTAAAAAATTTGATCCTTTTCACAAGAATTACAATGTACCTCAAAATGCACATTATTGTTCACTGCGTCACAAAATCATGTTATAGAGAGTAGTGCAAAATGTATAATACGCAAAATAACTCCGGAAATTAATAATTGTGATTATTTTGCAATAATAGTAGATGATCCTCGGGACATCACTGCAGAAGAACAGATAAGTATTTGTGTTCGCTTCATTACTTCTGAAAATCTTCCAAAACATGAAAAAATTTAAATGCAGAATCAGACTGTCAAAAATTATTTCGTTCTAAAGGTGTGCCCTGTTGCGCCCTCCCTGTTAAAAGTACTTAGTGACGCCCCTGGCTGTAGCTCGCAATCTATTGGTTATAGAAAAAAATGTTTTAGATGAAAGTTGTATGGAATTTTATTCGCAACAAATTCAAAATTTTGCCCTAATGCTTATTGTTGAAGAGATATTTTGAAAAAACCGATTTTTTGCGTCTTTTTACAAAGTTGGCGGTGATTCCCTAGGGGCCCCGAGGTTGAAAACTCGTATTTTTTATTAGGTCCTCTAAATATATAACATCCAAATATCAAAAATACGCAGGGTACAACTACTTAATGACTGGACTATAAGTTCTTATCACTAATTTTTTTTTAATATAAATCAGCAGGTACTGGAAAAGTTGACCTTTATCAAATATTTATGAAAATATAGCTGTTCTGTTGAAGGCAGTAGGCCGGCAACTTTTATGTAATGATTATTTATGCCCCCATTTTCAATTTATTATGCCCCACATGCTCAAAAATTCCACCGCAATTTGGCGGAGAAAAAACTTATCAAAGCATAAATTAAAATTCCATTTCCCAATTTGAATACTTGGGAAATACATTGACTAGGTGCCCCCGGCCATCAATATTTAATTGGGTGTCGGTGGACCTGCGGGTTGTAATTCCGATAACAATTACAAAGTTTGGCGCTCCGCGTCGCGGCGCCGCCATTTTTCTCTGGCGTGAAGGGGGGAGGCGGCGGCGGCGGCAATATTGCGGTTTAAATTATGCAACGCACTTCATGCATATTCACACGGGAGCGCCAGCTGATATTTCGGCACATGAAATGCAAAGTGAGAAGAGAACTTTCCGCGTCCAATACGCGCGCGACACAATTTAATATATGTTTATTATTGAGGGGGAAATATGAATACGTAATTAAAATGAGTTTTACTTTTATGTTGATTTATCGACATTCCATGGTGCATATTATTATTAATATTATTTTTTATTATACCTGCATCATAATCACTGATCATCGTACTAAAAAGCGTGCTTAATCTCAAGATTAAAACACGCCGTGCTTTAAAGTCGCTAAGCAACAACAAACGTTAACAATTTGTTTATTTATAATTGTCAATGAAAATAAGCAATACCTACTGATTTACTTCAATTATTCATATAAATGTGTGATGAATTTTAAATAATATATTTTCTATTCCACCATTTGTACACTATTAAAATGTAACACATTTCACATCATATGCTTGGCACATGCGCAGTATTTTTGAACAAAATTCACCAGGCGTGAAGCCACTGTTTGTAGGTTAGAATATAATTAATCATGTATAACACCTACAAAGGAAATTGTCTTCATAAATTGGAAATTCATTTATTGGTAACATAGGAATAACCACATTCTATTTTGGCCTGATTTAGCATCGTCCCTCTTTGCCAGAATCACTCAACAATGGCTACGGGACATATGAGAATGAGAATAAGACAATACAAGAAATATTCCATCGCCCAAATGAACAATTTTGGGATTTATTAATGGGGAAAGTATACGATGAAGAATAGGAAGCCACTAGCAGAAAGTTCTTTGGTATTTCGCTAACAGTACATCATTTTACATATGGAGTTATAGACAGCATAGAAATATGTTTATAAGTTTTTTATTTATGGTATTTAATTCAGCTTGTTCAGTCAATTCTTGTATACTAGATGAATGCTTCTCCATTTTATCCTTGTTTTCCGTCTAAATTAAGAAGGATCTTGATAGTTTTGATGTTTATAATCTTGTTTATAATAAATAAACAACAAATTGCGAAATGGCAAATCCGCATAGTAACGTAAACAACAAATGCTAAACAATCTCCGTGTAAACGATGTTATGTCATATATCATAAACAATTATAAAACGTCAAAATCAAAATTTTAGATTCTTTTTTCCAACATATTGTGCAGGTATAATAAAAAATAGCGTATGATACATGTGTATAAGAGCCATTAAAGCACTCGTGCCTTTAAAAGCGCTCCGCTTCGCGTCGCGCTTTTAAACTTGTCACGCGTGCTTTAATGGCCGGCTTATACACTTATATCATAATATACTATTAAGCTCTATAGTCACTTTTGAATTTTGTAACAGCGTTCTTCTATGAGATCTGAGCCCAGACTAATAATATTTCGACCGGCTTACATTATGAACAAATTATAAATAAATAAATATATCATCTCGGCTTATTACCCATTGCTGGGTGTGCCAATCTGCTTTCTGCACAGATGTTGGTAATGGCATGGAGAGTGCACCACAGGGGTCAATTTTGTGCCATTTAAAATTCGAAATATTTGGCGTCGGTTGGGATCGAACCCGGTTCCCCTTTAACACGAGGGGGGTCTTCTAAGCTGATGACTACTAATAATGATGATTCCAACGATGACACACTTTACACTTACTGACTGGTGGACGTTTGGATAGTTTGCGTCCACGACTTGGTGACAAGGATTTTCGTGAGAAGGAACAACACACATGCGCTTACACTTTACACTGATGAACACTACGAATTTACGGACATGAACACTACTGATATTTATTGATTACTGACTAAAAATTTATTTACAATTGATTACATTATTATTAATTAAACATAGCCTAACATGTTACATTCCGTAATCCAACGGCTGGGCGTTTAGGACGCGCCCCAAAACTAAAAGACACTACATTTTTCGTCAACAATAAGACGTCTGCACGACTCGACGAACTAATCTCGACTCTTACATGTTTACTCCATGAGTAACAAAATTCGACTATCTAAAAACATAACGCTATCTCCAGGACAGGATTATCTTAGGGGTACCGGGTGCATAGGCTAGGGCATTCGAAGTCACGCACGTGTACATAATAATTTCTAGACTTAATAATATACAAATAAATGTCGTAACTATCATAATACGATAAAAATTTCTAAACTGAATTTTGACTTAAATAAATAAACAGAGGTAAAATATGATTACTGAAACTAAAATTTAGAAAAATTTATAAAAAGTTATTTATCTGTTATTACTCTTACCCTCGCCTTGTCATACCCCAGATTCGCGACCTGACACAAATGGTGAAATATTTCTATAAACTTATTTCGGCTAATTTAAATACAGACTTAAAACTGACAAAAATTGTGGGCCAAATGATGGGAGATAATAGATCCACCAGCATTTAAATTCCAGATTTATATTCTACCGAGATCCTTGAAAACCTTTGTAAAAAATCTGATGTAGCCAACCCCTCCCGCTATTTAATTTTTATTAATTTAAATATTCATATTTACATATTTAGTTATACTAGAAACTGTATTAAAATCCATTCCATATAACTATGCGGTCCTATTTACTATTTTCTTTTTAAAATGTTACTAATATTAATTTGAAATGATTAGTTCATTAACAGTGACATTTATCTGTCAGTTACATACATTTGAGGTATGAACTGTCTAATCAAGTAGTTGTGTTTGTTTAAAGCTCAGCTCTGTGATTTAAATTATAGATAATTTTATAAATTTATCCATAAAATGTTTAGAAAAAATATTAATGCAAACCAATAGAAAATTTAATAATATTTAATTTTTATAATAACATAAATCTCGAAAAAATAACATTTAAAGGTATTTTTCGGAGAAAAACTATTTTGAACTTCAAGTAAAGTGCCATTTCTGGTTATCTGATTTACACTAAAATCTATTGGATTCTTTCTATATTAGAATAAGGTATAAGTACAAGATTTCAAAATTTTCTGAATGATAGTATTTGAGTTAGAGCGTAAATAGGATCCACACACACATGCACACACACACATACCCACACACACACACACACACACACATACACACACACACATATATATATATATATATATATATATATATATATATATATATATATATATATATATATATATATATATGTTACAGTTACATCTAGCAACCATGTGTCGATCACACAGTTCGATCAAGACACCTATGAAAATGTTTTAATGTTGTTAGATACGAAATAAATAAAAGTGTTTTCCCGTTTTTCGCTCTGATCCAAATTCATTTGTGTTTATTATTTTGCTTTACATGTTATACTAGTTTAACGTTCTTAGTTATATTTTTACACATGTAGAGTAGTTTATAATACAACGTATATCTTCTACTCTACATATACACACAGACATCATCGTGAAAATGTAAAAATTGGATGCTAGGGACCTTAAAACGTGATCATTTACCAAAATTTCAATATGCAATTATTATTAGCACGATCCTTATACCGCCCTTACCAAGGGTAGCGGGAGGTAAAATTTATAAGTCAATGATAAATTTTTTAACAATGCGCACTCACTGAAGCACACCGACATAATAACGGCAAAATATGTACCTTGTACCAACTCTGTAATTGTAAAAATTATTTCTTCCTGAGGATGATCCTGGTAGGATCGAAACGTTGAATTAAATAAATAATTACATAACTGCATCCCAGAGTTTATTTTTCTATTATTTTTTACGTATGATCAAGTTGTTATGTTCATATTTATCAATTTATTATTTTATCATATTCTTTATTTAATAAAATTACTGTAATATGTAATAATGATTCGATTATGCTTTATTGTTTATTGATTTATTTATAATTATTATAATTTATAATTATAATAATTTTGGGAAAAAGGGTTGTTTCTTTGCTGGATTGGTGATGAAATCCAGAAACTCTTCTCATTTCATATAATTATTATATTTTGTTATGTTACTTAGCTATTTATTTCCTTACAGAAATGGGACCGAGAAACTTTCAGCTTTTAGTGAACCTCCATTATGCTGAATATGTATTTGCAGAATTTCAACAGGACACAAGTCAGCAAGCTAACCGCATTATTCACCGTGGGAAAATAAGGTGAGTCTTTTTCTTTATTAATAAATAGAAAAGTATTCAAAGATTAATTTTAAAATCCAGTACACATATCAGTTTACATTTTACACTTAATATAAAGTGCATACATTTTCGTCCAAAAATTCAATAAACACAGAAATTAAATTGTCAAATGTCAAATAATAAACAGGTGGCCGTGTTTTACGTCTGTCTCTTTCTATGAAGCATGTTTCGGGCACGTATGTCGAGACCTAATTTGTACATAGTTGATGTTATGTACGCCACAAATGCGGGAAGAAAATATTGCAAAGGTTTAACATTTTTTCTCTGGTATTTTTTAAAATTTACAAAATATTAAAGTAAAAACGCTTTAGATTTAAAAAAAAATTAATATATAAAAAAATCACAAATTTGGATGTGTCGATCACCACCCTATATGATTGGTATTATTGGATTACAAATTATACATCATTTTCAAATTTGAATAAATATAATTATAGGATATATGTTTGAAAAGTTGTTATCAATTATGTGAAAACTGGAAGTAATATTGAATTATTGAGCTACTTCTGAAATTAGAAGTTTTAGTTTTTATAATTGATGTTATTTAATTAAAATTTTAGAAATAATATTAAACGAGATAATTGCTTATGTATTCATAGATGAACATACTGTATCAGGGCCGATCCTAACCTATCTGCCGCCTTCGTTCTTATATATAAATATAAATTCTGATTGAAAGGTGTCAGTGTCAAATGCAGTTGACAGTATGTATGTGTTATAATTTGACTGGAAATATAGGATCTTTTGCTAAAAACTTTCCGTATGGAATTTGTATAAAATACATACAACTACCTTAAGGTAATGTACAAGAAATATAATCTTTTGCAAAGAACTTTCGGTGTGACATTTATACAAAATACAGACAACTGACTCGAACTGACGGAAGGTAATGTGCTGGTCACATCAGATTTTTTTTTTGCTTTTAATTTTTTCTTGGTGCGGTTTGTAAATCAAGGCGGCCCAGAAAATTTTCTCTTAGGGGCGCAAGAATTCTAGTTACGCCACTGTTTGACATCATAAGTATACCCAGTCTTTTAATAAAATAAACTATATACCTACTGGGATAGATATGTTACCAGTCAGCCAAACCAAGTATTTAAAAGAATAATGCTTTATTAATATGTTTATTGTTGATATTTTAAAAAAATTTAAATAATTTTTTTTCTATAAAAAATTAGGACGGTTTTGCCGCCCCCATGCTCAAGGGCGCCCGTAGGGGGGCAAGAGGGGGCGCTTTCCCCCCCTGGCTTTTCTCTAATTTTAAGAATTTTAAAAACAAAGTTACCATTTTTAATTGTTTGGCACGGCTACTTATGTCGCATCCTAATGTCCTTACATCGCCCTGTTGTTTTCTTTTTTCGTTCTGTTTCCTAACGTTCAAATCTTCATCATGAAGTTAGCGTAAGCTTCGCGCGCACATAATTTAAAAGATACATCTGCAGTACAAATTATAAATAAAAATATTACCAATACCATAGCTGAAGTTAATCGTGCTACTAGATTAGGAGCACAACAACTATCAAGTGCTACTGTTGAGAGCTATTTTATTGTTTCCCTTAAAATAATTTCTAAATATTCGGCACTTCTGGAACCCGTAACAAATATTTTGCAGGGTATTTCTGTTGATATGCTAGCTGTACAGAAACATATTAATCACTTATTGGATATATTTAATAAACATAGGAACTCTGATTTAGAAATAATTGTTACAAATTAATTTACAAATTCACCGTGCAAACTACGAAGCTATTCTGTGCGAGAATATTTTAAAAAAGCGGTTTTCGAAAGATGATAATGTTGCCTTTTTGCTCTATAATTTGCATCCGATTAATTTAAAACAAATAAACTATAATAATTTTACTAAACTAGCTCAAGAGATTCATTCATTTTATAAAATTAACAATTTTTTTGAAGAAGCTTTAGCATGGCACGAATATTGGGTTACAAATAAAGAAATGATTATTACTAAAGAAACAACTGTAACAGAACTTTTACAACATTGTACATTTTACCCAGCAATCTTTCCACCTCGGTTAGTAATGTACTATTACTGTACTGTAATTTTTTCCATAAATATTTTATGTTGTTTTATATTTTTAAGAACAAACTTATTTTTAGTATATTATATTTTTGTATTCTTGACTTTGCCCCCCCCCCCCCCTGAAAAACATTGTATGGGCGCCCATGCCCATGCTTATCCGCCTTTATTCTGGAAACAAAATGAACACCCGCTAGGATCGGGCCTGTACTGTATACTTCATATAACGCAATGTAAACGGAAACAGTTTTCTCTCTCTCAAAGAAAATAGTTAACTGTGTGCAAAATGGAATAAGATCATGTTCAAACGCGGAATGTCTTTAAAATTAGGTGCCATCCTCCCCTCAGTTAAAGTAACAAAAAAACAGTGTCTGTTTTTAATACGCATAATTGAAACATAAATAAAACTCGTGTACTCCAGTTCACAAATTAAAAACATGATGGTGGTGGTCTCGCGACACTCGCGCGGCGCGGTAATTCACACGAGCGCGCCTGAAATTCTAATAATTCAAATTAATGAAGAACAAATGAACATTTTTGCCGGGCGAGGCGCTGCGGACGCCGACGCCGGAACGTGCTTGTTCGGTATGCGCCGGCACGCGTCCACAAGATACACCCTGACGAACCCCCACGGAAACGCACGACCACCGGCGAAGGGACCAATTGGAATTTGCCAAATTAAGGGGGAGATATAAATAATAGTGGAGCTTCATTCTATGACTCATTATTATTTGGTTTTTCTTTTCTTAATGTGGTTGCATGGCTGTGTGCGATTCGGACCCTATAAATTTAATAATTGTTATATTTTTGGCACAAATGAATATAGGAAAATTATATAGCACAGAATAGCAAATAGTTATTTTTGATTATAGATTGTGAGTCACTTTTGCATTCAGTAATACAAAAGCATTTTGCAATCGTGTATCAAACTAAATTTTTCTGAAAACAATATGCTATAATTAATAAAAAATTTAAGAGAAAATTTTGACGTTTAGATTAAATTAATGTGACATCTAATGTAACAGTAATCAGAGACAACTATCTAAAGAGAGATTGGACAAACTTATGGGTGGCCTTGTAACAAAGTGCTTGGTGAGGAGGGGTTAACTGAGCATGGGGAAAATAGTTGCTTGTATATTTCTTCAGAGGACAGCAAAATCACAAAAATGACGAAGACTTCACATAGAACGCAATGTAAAAAATCTGATGTGGACACCACACGACTTCTTTGCGTTACGCAAGACTAATATGAAGTATAAACCCAATTATAAAATTGTACGTATTTGACGTAATTTGACATTAGCATCTATTTTTTATTTTTTGTCCTAGTCCATAGTAAGCTTCATTACAAAAACCAAAGAGTATATAAGTTTTAAATTTACATATCTCGCTTATACAAAGGGCTAATTTAATAATACTTGATGTTGTAGACGCAGAATTTAATTGTCTAAATCTCTTATTTGAAGCATTTATTTCTAAAATCAAAATGAAACCAATTTATTCAAGAAAAACTGTTTACAACTTCAGGTAATATATAACTTCCGGTTAGCCTATGTTATTCCAATTGACATAAAAGTCTTATGTACCAAATTTGAAAAGTTTTGAATTATATTTTAATATAGTTTGTATTAAAATCTATTATAGGCTTCAAATAAAGTACCATTTCTGGAAATTATGTAATGACCAAAAAGGGAGGTGCACAACTAGATGTTATAGCAGTCCTAAATACAAAATTTCAACTTACTACGGCTTACATTTTTGAGTTATGCGAGATACGTACGTACGTAGGTACTTACCTACGTACGTACTTACAGACGTCACGACGAAATTAGTCAGAATGGATTCAGGGATGGTCAAAATGGATATTTCCGTTGAAAACTGTAAACCAAAATTTTTCGCGAATACAATACTTCCTTTACTTTGTACAAGGAAGTAAAAATATAATGCAAAATTTAAACGTCAAACTGAAAAATTTAAAAGCTGACATGACAGTCCTAATTTTTGATCCTACATTATTTGAATTTTTATGTTTAAGACATATAGAGAACTCATAAGGTATCTTATGAACATTAATTATTTTTCATATAATAATATTTTATTTAAATTTTTCTCATATATTTGTCTGTAGAATTTCATGGAGAGCTAATTCTTAACGCTTGTATATCAAATATCAATAACTCAGGTGATACAGAACTTCCCGAAACTTACAAATTAGGAAATAAATATCCTGTTGAACATTCAGTAAATGAATTTGATCATTTGCAATTCTTCATAAAAATTCTATATGAGAAAAGAAGTCAACCATCGCAAAAAGAACTAAAAATCCACAGTAGTATATAAAGTTACGACTAAGGGCCACTTTTACAATCATTAGATAAACCTCGTATAACGCTATACCAGGTATAAAATTGGAAATTGCATTTTACCAACCTCGGATAAACCTCAGATAAAATAAACACCAGTATTTCTTATCCCATGCAAATCGGTCGTATAAACCTTTGATTCTTATGGATACCACGTAAACATAAACGATATTTTGTTATTCATACGTTTGACAGATGTCAATCAAGTACTTCATCATCACTGTTAGACTCAAAAATAACATTTATATAATCTAACATCGTGAAAAATGCAAATTAGAAGGCAGAAATAATAACAATATTGAAGAAAAATAGTCTAACAAGAAGATAATTTTATTGTGCCAATACCAACCTAAAGTGATTTAACGTAATTCCTGGTATAACTATCTGACAGATAAAATAGCATTGTAAAAGACAGTCTTGTTTATCGAAGGTATAATTGCTAGGATAAAGTTATACCTCCGATACCTATACCATAGTTTATCCATCAATTGTAAAAATGGGCCTAAATGAGTTATGTGAAGAACTATGAAGATGAAAATTGATATTCCTTAGCTCTCAATTTTCTTTTCTTTTTTTCACCTACGTACGTCTCTTTTAAATACATCTTTAAAAATTCTTTTGCATTCTGTAGACCAAAAACTATCATCGGGTGTTGATATTTATTATGTAAATATCAACAACTGTTTCTTACTTGCTTATTTACAACTTCTTGTCAGTTCCCTCTCTTTTTGTAATTTTTACGGTGTTTTATTTGAAAGTGTGTGATTCTTCTTATTGCTGGATAAAACCGTACGTCTTTCTAGCAATTTTAAATGTAAAATGTCTCGTTGGCAATTTTTCTTTATCACTGTCTTATGTCTTTAGGAAAGCCGCTGTAGCTTGATCCTACTTTTTCTTTAAACCGACAGTGGCGTCCCGTCCGCAATAAAATGTAATGTATTATTATTGTTTTTTTACTCCATTAATCTTGGGATTATTTTATTGCATTTATATTAACATTTGTATTATAGAAAAATAAAATAAATTGATAGACTCAAAAGAAATAATATGAGAACGCATGGATGAATACGTTTTTTGACTGGTCTAATGACAGTGTATAGTGATATCTTTGTTATTTTGTTTATCGAAAGTTTTGGGTTCGAAACCCAGTAGAATCACCGAGAAAATATACCTGAACTTCCCTCTTAAGAACGAAGGGTGCCTTTTCTTTCTTTAGTTTTCGTATTATTTTCTCATTTATTAGACTTTTTTATTTATAATTCAAATATGTATAATAGAGTTTTTGTAATCATATAGTTCTAGTTTCATGTAAATGTTAAATGTGTACCACTGTTTGTAGTTCTAATATTTGCCGCTACCTAGCGTTTTTACCTCCCGCTACCCTTGGTAAGGGAGGTATAGGGTTCGTGCTAAAAACCGCATATCGAGATTTTGGTAAATAACCACGTTTGAAGGTCCTTAGAATTCAATTTTAACATTTTCATGATAATGTCTGTGTATGTGTGTATGTGTGGCTGTGTATGTATGTGTGGATTCTCCACTCTAACTCAAATACTATCATTCAGAAAATTTTGAAACCTTGTATTTCGAACTTTTTCTGCAATTCTGATTTTGGTGAAAATCTGATAACCGGAAATGGCACTTTACTAGAAGCTCAAAATAGCTTTTCTTCGAGAAATATCTTTAAATGTTATTTTTTCGAGATTAATGTTATTATAAAAATTAAAGATTAATAAATTTTCTATAGATTTGCATTAATACTTTTCCTATTTTATGGATAAATTTATAAAATTATCTATAATTTAAATCTATAATTTAAATCCCAGAGTCTACGCTTTAAACAAACAAAACGCAGTTATTCAAATGTATGTAACTGACAGATAAATGTGACTATCAATGAACTAAAAATTTCAAAATAATATTAGTATCGTTTTAAAAAGAAAAAAAGTAAGTAGAACAATAGAAAAGGAATTCAATACAGTTTCCAGCATAAGTAAGTATATATGTATGTAGGTATGTATTTAGATTAATAAAAATTAACGATTCACAAAAATGTTTAAACTTATCCTCATTTTTGGATTAGTGAATTCTATTCTATCTAGGTATTTAAAATTTAATCTTCATTTTATTATAGCTACGGAGGTTTAATGGTTAGAGCAACGCCTCATGTCCTGAGTGCCCTCAGGGCTCTGGGTTCGAATCCCACTAAGGCATGGATGTGTGTGAATGTGAACCCAATCTGTAATTGGGATTTAATCCTGTTGAGAGATTTAAAAAAGGTAGTTACTTGGATTAGATTAATCTATATTTTAAATTCTAAGAAATAAACTGTCAAAATTAGAGTAAAATTCGCTAATTAAAAAATTAGGATTAACTTATGGTTTTTGTGACTCGGGCTGTAAATGGCGGGAGGTATTGTGTTGGCCACACCAGATTTTTATGTTTAAAAATCCCAGTATCTAATGTGGCTGTCAGTACATTTTCGGCTTATCATTGTATTGGTAACACTGATTTTGTGTACAATCGTGAAGTTTGTGCCAAGTTGGTATTAGATAAACGCTCGTGCTACCAGCCAATATTCCAACTCTTATGTCTCGGATTTTCGTGTACACCCTATATATTGTAAAAAGCAAAGTCTTAGTTCTAGTTTCAATTGTATTTGAATCGTTCAGTAAATCCTATAGAAACACCATTACCGTAGTCATTCATTCTAATTTTCTCTACTTTTTCTATCCTATTTTCTATTCGCTATTATCCACCCCTTGTATTAGATATATGCGTGCGCTACTGGCATTCCATCCTCATCCTCTTCTTCTTCCTCATCCTCCGGCATGTCCCGTAAGCTGACGAATGGCTCATATCAGAGGACCGTGTCCCTACACCTACTTGATATTCTGCCAGCGATTTCGCTCGCCATCATTCCTCTCCTGAAGTTTTCCCGCTGTGAAATTTGGCGAGGGTTGGGGGAGGGGACCACAAGCCGCAAGGCGCAAGGCTTCTCTTCATATCACGGCCTATTTCTCCAACACTAATTGAGCAAGGATGTAGAATAGTCTGAAAGAAGGATCTTACTTGTGGTTAAGAAACTGATAAAGTTCGAATTGGTCGTCATTGTAATCAATAATATACCTTAGAAATGTGGTATTTTTCATTTGTAGGGTACAGTAAACGACATGTCACTTTACCCATATTTACCCATGGACTAAAATATGAATCGAAATTTCAAATAAATTGTTCCTGTACTAGAACTATCAGAGCTGGGCAATACTTGCAACAAAAGTACTTTTTTAGGCTTGCAAGTACTTTCAGTACTTCAAGTACTGTACTTGAAGTACTTTCTATTTATAGTACTTTGTACTTGACAAAGTAAGTCTATTCACATGTACTTGGTACTTAGTACTTGGAAAAATACTTGAAGTATTTTTAAATACTAGAAGTACTCTAAATGTACTTGCAGTATTTTAAATGTACTTGAAATATTTTAAATGTACTTGAAATATTTTAAATGTACTTGAATTACTTTAAATGTACTTGAAGTGCGATGAATAATTTAAAAGTTAACAATGCGATGAGAATTGTTTGTTTGTTAGTGTTTCTTTGCAGTGGTATGATGTATTTCAATAATAAATATATTTTCAGCGATAATATGAAAGTAAAGATATATATGCAAATTTTTTGGCATAAATAAATTAATTTTAATCTGCATACTGCATATACATACATAATATGTTTATATTACCTAACTACAGTGCTGGGACTTCGCCGTATCGCCTGGCGATCGCATGTCGTAAAAATGACGTCATTCTAACATCTCGGTACAGCTTCTCGTATCGCTTGGCGATCAGATATTGTCAATTTAACATCACGCGATCGCTAGATGATACGACAGTCCAAGCGAGGAATTCTTGTTTAAAATAACCCAATAAATATCGCATATTTAAATTTTTGTCAATAATCATCTTTTAATGTCCATATAATTAGAAAAATAACGATTATCTAAAAAAGTACTTGCACCCAAATTTACAAGTACTTTTTCAAGTACTTGGTACTTTCAAGTACTTTAGAAACTAAAAAAGTACTTGTACTTCAAGTACATGTAGAAAAAGTAAGATACTTGGTACTTGTACTTTAAGTACTACTTTCCGGTACTTTGCCCAGCTCTGAGAACTATTAACATTTTAAAAAATTCAACACAACACAAACATACTTGCGATATTAACCTGCATTTTAAAAAATAATTATTGAAATCTATTAGTATTTGACTTTGATTTTATAGGCAAAACGGCATTTCTCGATTTTCCTATAAAATCAAAGCCAAATTATTTTTCTAAAATGCAGGTTAATGCCGCAATTATGTTTGTGTTGTGTTGGTTTTTTTTAAAAATGTTCATAGTTCTAGTACAGGAACAATTTATTTGAATTTTCGCTTCATATTCCAACCCAGGGGTAAATATGCCTCTCAAGGGTTGTTCCTACACGACTTTTGGAATGCGTTCATGTATGCAAGTAAGAAACTTTGTATGGTTGGAACGAACAACGGACTTGTCATATCATCTTAATTAATTACTGTTTCCTCTGCAGACAAAAATCGATCAATAAATTATCTAAATTCAAATATTAATTATTTATCATATTACATACCTAAATATTTACTGTTTTATTTGAGGTTCAAATCTATTTCTTCATCAGATGAATGAGATAGCAAATTCCAAATCACTCATTATGTTCACTTATGAAAACATAAATAATTTCCTCGCACCGCGCGTGAATTGTTTGATTATTTAATAGATGTGGTTTCTTTTAAAAATATTTCCCTATATATGATTTGAAAGTAAACTGACCCTTATGTATTCTGCTACAGAATATTAAAATTGTACTCAATACCAGGAGGCATTTAAAATGACCTTAGCAACAGGATTCAGGGATGTATTTAAAAAAATTAATACCGTAAATTCTAGTTCGTTCGTGTCAGGTGTGGCAACCCTCGACTCGGAATTACTAATAACTAAATAGTTTAAAGATCAAAATATTTTGTTATAATCAACATAAACGAAAAATGTTTTAAATATTTTAAACGCACCTCTGTTTTGATATTCATTTACTCTAGTCGGCCATCTAATTTCTGCCAGATATACCAATGTATTTCCTAGTCCAGTATTTAAATGGGTTCATGCAAAAATTTCATACCTGAATATTTCATACAATTCTATTCTTCTCTAGGGTTTCAAAAGAAACCACATCTATAAAATAATTTAAACGTCAACTTTCATTCGCTAGTCATACCATACGCGTCCAATGGACTATACAACAGTCGGCTGGAACGATATTTTTGAAATGCGAATGCGTCTGACGTATATACCGTGTGTCTGTCTTAAGGATGTACGTAGGAGATTAACATAGGAAATCAGTTTTTTGCAATTTCCTGCTCGCCTAATTATTTTAAGCAAAAATGCGTTAAGCAAAAGTTTAGGGCATAAAATTCTGCATCTAAATCAATAAACAGAATTACCTTTACATGCTTTGTAAAGACAGAAATTAAATATGAAAATGTCAAAAAGTACTTTGAAAAATCGACAGCCATTGAATTGAACAAAAAATAAATAAATGCTTGACATTTTATCAAATTTTCAGAATCGTCAAATAAGTTAACTTATGTTGTGACAGATAAAACGTCAAGCATTTATTTATTTTTTGTTCAATTCCATGGCTGACGATATTTTCAACGTAATTTTCGACATTTTCATAATTAATTTCTGTCGTTACAAAGCTTAAAAAAGTAATTCTATTTATTGACTTAGATGCAGAATTTTATGCACTATAACTTTTATTTGACGCGTTTTTGCTTAAAATGATTAGGCGAGAAAGTAATTGTAAAAAACTGATTTTCCATGTTAATCTCCTATGTACACCTTTAAGACAGACACACGGTATATGACAGTCCGGACTAGTTGTAGGACCAAACCTAATGATTCTCGATCAGATTCTAATTCCAAATTTTCACTTATGAAAACAGATGAACAATTACAGATTACGTTTCGATATTTTCCTCGGAACGCGCTAAAATTGTGGTTCACATGTGCTGACAAATGGTAGAATACATAGCACAGACAAGTGGATAGATCTGACAGTCCGCTTGTGCCTTCATGTATGCATGCAAAGTCTGAATGACCAAACATACCAACAGTCAGATACTGTACAACAGTCGGTTGGAATAATATTTTTGAAATGTGCTAATTTTGACTACTGCGCAGCCACAAAGTAATGGGGTACTTATGACGCGCCTGGCACATTCTTATAGTGACCGCACCAGTTTTCTTTGGTGTCACGGCAGTAGAGGTAGCATATAAAATGTTGCAAATAACGAAGTAAAAATTAAAATTTTATATTATTTTGTTATTATTGTGTAGAACGACATTTTTAATAAAATCGCTATCAAAAGAGATTTCGAAACATGGATCTAAACATTTTTTTAAATTCACATGCATGCATAAAATTGTAATGTATATATTTGAATTTACATAAACGTGTAATGAAATATGAGAATATTTGTCATTATTTTTCAAAAATTTGTTGTACAATTTGTAAAACACATGTTGCCTTTTAAGTATATAAAATTTACATACTACATACACCAGCTTGCCATAAATATCAGGAGAAGTATAAATTTATAGTACCTACCTATGCTAATTTTATTTCTGATAGAAATATCTTTCTTTATCCTAAAAAGGGTACATTTTAGAAAACAAATAATATTTTTTTTTACAAACGTATCAAATGGTATTGAGGCCATAATAACATTTTTCTGAAATCGTCTTTAAATGAGTTATGAAATGATAAGTTTTTGGTTTTCAAAAAATTGAAGTTTTTAATATGTATAGTTTTTTAAATATTAATTAAATTAGATTAGGTAGATAGTTCTTCTTGCGAAAAATTCATATGAATAAATTATTATTACCTAATCGCACTAATATTAATAATAAACTATTTTATTTATTGGCTAATGCAAACTGCTATCCATTATTGCAATTGTTTCTTAATAGAAACACATTTTCCATAGTATACTAGATTTAATTTAAATAAATTTAAACAAAAATGGTGAATAACTCCGAAATTATTGGTTTTAGGCATAGGATACCCTGAATAACATAGAAAGATAACATAAAAAGAAATCCTACTAAATAATAAAATATAGGGTGTTCCATTTGAAAATGACGAGTTATGGTCATTTGAAATTGAGTAAATTCGATTCGCTTTATTGAACACCTTTTATAATTATATTTAAAAATAATTATATGAGAACATAGAGTATAGTTACAGTTGTACAGAAAAAAAATTTACTATTAAAATAACTTTAGTACGCCTTTATAAAGCAATGCGTGTATTGGATCATTTTTAGAGAAAAGACGGAATAACTTGACAACGCCGACGAAAATTAAAAAAAATTATATGTGCGTATAGGTGAATAAAATGCAATTCAAAATATATGAAAATATATAGGTTGTTCCATTTAAAAAATCTGGTGTGGACACCACACGACTTCCTTGTACGCAAGACCACTATATGAAGTATAGACCAAATTATAAAATTGCACGTATTTGACGTAATTTGAGATTAACATCTATTTTTTTGTTATTTTTTTTCCTAATCCATAGCAAGCTTCATTACAAAAACTAAAAAGTATATATCTTGTTTATACAAAGGACTAATTTAATAATACTTGATGCAGAATTTAATTCTCTAAAACTCTTATTCGAAACATTTATTTCTAAAATCAAAATAAAACCACTTTATTCAAGAAAAACTGTTAACAACTTCAGGTAATATATCACTTCAGGTTAGCCTGTTTTAATCAAAATTGACATAAAAGTCTTATATACCAAATTTGAAAAGTTTTGTATTATATTTTAAAATAGTTTTTCATTAAAATCTATTATAAAGTACCATTTCTGGAAATTATGTAATGATCAAAAAGGGAGGTGCACAACTAGATGTTATAGCAGTCTTAAATACAAAATTTCAACTTTCTACGGCTCACCGTTTTTGAGTTATGCGAGATATATACGTACGTACGTACAGACGCCACAAAGAAATTAGTCAAAATGGATTTAGGGATGGTCAAAATGAATATTTCTGTTGAAATCTGAAAACCGAAATTTATCGCGATTACAATACTTCCTTTACTATGTACAAGGAAGTAAAAAATCTGATGTGAACACCACACGACTTCCTTGTACGCAAGACCAACATGAAATATAGACCCAATTATAAAATTGCACGTATTTGACGTAATTTGACATGAACATCTAATTTTTTGTTATTTTTTGTCCTAATCCATAGCAAGCTTCATTACAAAAACCAAAAAATATATGTTTTAAATTTATATATCTCGCTTATACAAAGGGCTAATTTAATAATACTTGATGTGCTAGACGCAGAATTTAATTCTCTAAAACTCTTATTTGAAGCATTTATTTCTAAAATCAAAATGGAACCATTTTATTCAAGAAAAATTGTTAACTACTTCAGGTAATATATCATTTCCGGTTAGCCTGTTTTAACTAAAATCTACTGTGTTATTCCAATTGACATAAAAGTCTTATATATCAAATTTGAAAAGTTTTGGATTATATTTTATAATAGTATTTCATTAAAATCTATTATAGGCTTCAAATAAAGTACCATTTCTGGAAATTATGTAATGACCAAAAAGCGAGGTGGACAACTAGATGTTATAGCAGTCTTAAATACAAAATTTCAACTTTCTACGGCTTACCGTTTTTAATTTATGCAAGATAGACGTCACTACGAAATTAGTCAAAATTGGATTCAGGGATGGTCAAAATGGATATTGCCGTTAAAATCTGTTAACCGTAATTTTTCGCGATTACAATACTTCCTTTACTATGTACAAGGAAGTAAAAAGGAGAAACAATTCTCGCCGAACCTTAATGCAACACTCTGTATATGTGAAAATAATTTTGTTATACTCCTTGAGTAGACGAATAAATTCTGTTAATAAATTTATGCTCTATTTCTCAATTTAAAAAATCATCCTGTATATTGCTGAACTGTAATTCTCATAAGATATAAAACCTTTCATGGATAAACAAAAATGATTTAGAATTGATACATATAGGGTGACAAATAAAACCGCCAGTGGTGGATATAGCACGAGAGGTGAAATCCAGGTACGGTCATTTAAGACCGAATAGCCTTGCCATAAATAGTGACTAAACATATAGGTACAAGCCAATAAGAGGAAAGTTGTATTTGGTAATTTACGAGAGACATAAATAGCAGCAAATACTTGCGATTTTTTCACCCTCAGCAGCACGCGAATAAAAAATCGTGTAAATTTAAAGAGTAATACAGTATGATGGAGGGTTATGGGAAGGTAGGCACTAGGACGGGGTCCCTTGCTCGAATTAATGGCAAATTAGTGGCGGGAGCGGGGTTCGTGTGTTGTATCGTTCGCACGCATCCCACACGGTACGAAGATATCGGCCAGTGCCGTATTCACAAAACAAGGGGGAGGAAATTTGTTAGGGAGGAAAGAACCACCTGGTGCCAAAATATATTTAATGGGGAATTTTATAACGAACGACGACATTTAATGTTTTTTGGATACTGATTCAGCCCAATGCTGCTACAAAAATGCTAACTCTTAAAGTGAATTCACAAATGAAAATTAGGTTTAGATTTATGGTTTATACATTTATGGATGACTTACTTAAACCTAAACAAAAACCATAAACCTAATTCTCATTTGTGAATGCACCTTTACGTTACGAAAATACGAGTATGCGTATTTAATTTTGAACCAGTTTAACGTGTATATACTTTATACCAAATTTGATCTTTGTACAAATGCATTTTGTAAATAATATTTTTGAATATATTGTTCTTATTTATTTATAATACATGTATGTATCTTGTAACATCATTTCATATTTGTTGTTAAGGTGCATTCACAAATGAAAATTAGGTTTAGATTTAAAGACTTTGGCCGCATATTATGTAATGACTCCATTCACACTTCAGAATTTAGGGTCTCTAAATACAAATCATAAAGCTAAACATTGCAAGGTCGAAACTTTAGATTTATGATTTAGTTTGACGTCACAAACTTCACCAAAGAAAACGAGTCTGAAATGATATAGATATATACAACCATCTTCATTCAGTATCCACTTGGTGGATTCGGCTTTTTACAGAAATGCAAGAAGAACATGGAGACTGTCATAACATAATTGTTGAAATATAACCAATAATGCCAAGCGAATGACAGTTTCACGGCGCACAGGTGTTTTGTTGAGTACTGCTCTACCGATATTTTAATCTTGTTTTTGAAGAATTTACACAGATGTCTGTACATATCAAAACTAATTTTCAGGTAATTTAAACTCAAATTTATGAATGACTTACTTAAATCTAAACAAAAACCATAGGTGCATTCACAAATGAAAATTAGGTTTAGATTTATGGTTGATACTTTAGATTTAAAGACTTTGGCCGCATATTATGTAATGACTCCATTCACACTTCAGAATTTTTTCAGAGTCTCTAAATACAAAAGCTAAACATTGCAATGTCCAAACTTTAGGTTTATGATTTAGTTTCACGTCACAAACTTCACCAATGAAAACGAGATATATACACCCATCTTCATTTAGTATCCACTTGGTGGATTCGGCTTTTTAAACAAATGCGAGAAGAACATGGAGACTGTCGTAACTTAATTGCTGAAATATAACCAATAATACCAAGCGAATGACATATTTTAATCTTGTTTTAGAAGCATTTACATAGATGTCTGTACATATCAAAACTAATTTTCAGGTAATTTAAACTTGCATTTATGAATGACTTACTTAAACCTAAACAAAAACCATAAACCTAATTTTCATTTGTGCATGCACCTTTAGCAACCAAAAATAATTATTGCAAACGCTGAAGAAAATATGAAAATGACAGGCTTTACATTTGTGTTTATTGTTAATTTTTAAGTAATGCTACTGAAATTTAGTAACTTTCTTAGAAAAAAGGGGATTAACAAGTAAAAATGATTGAGCTAGAATTATTATTCAAAATAAGAAGATCAGGTAAGCCAAAATTTGCCCTATCATTGTAAATAGTCATTTTAAATTAAATTCCGAAAGTTAATTAAACTTGGTTTTTTAAAGTATCGTTTTGAGCGAAAAAATTGGATTAAGTAGAGAAGAATTTCCATTAGATTTTGGTGAAAAAAATATCTATTTTTTGACAAGATTTTTGTCTGAAGAAGAAATTGATGGAATTGATAATTATTTTGAAAGCATTCGAAAAAGAGATTGGTTGTGAGCTTTTGAGAATTGGAAGGAAAGAATAGTGAAATGTATTATTGTTGAAGAAAACTACTTTTAGTGTGAACTCCGTAGTAATAATCTACACCAAATTTTGACCATAAAATTAGTTGCATTTTTGCTTCACTTCATACAACGTTTTCTTTTAAAAATCTTATTACAATAATTTTTTCGTGTTTAAATCCTTTTGAATATGATCTTGATGCAATTAAAATCCATAATATGTTGGATCTTGTAAATGTAGCGGTGAGATGTAAAAGGAAAAGGTTCCGTTAATGGTAGTTTTGGAGAAATCAATAAAAACTGATTAAATAGTTACTAGTTAGTAAGCATTTTATATGGAAATTTACAATTTGTAAATCTAAGTACTGAACAAAGTCTTTTCTTTTTACATCTTAACTAGGATGATTGGAAATAATAAAAAAATAAACACTTCTATTACCTATATAATACGTTTATTTTCTCAAAGCTATATCGTTAACAATAACGACGCTAGAAACTTCTATATCTATGATTATCCCAAATTTTTTAAAAAAGTGGAGTAATGTTTTTACAAAGAACTCCTCAATTTAATATCGCTTATAATTCATCTAATTTTGAGATTCGAGTAAGTGTATGATATTTTCGACTTAAAATTACCTAAGGCGCATACCTTTTGGCTTGGTTATAGACATTTGCCATGTAGGAATATTTTTCTTTTAGAAGTCATTTGACGTGGCTTTGAAATGACCAATATGTGGAATCTTTTCCTCACGCTTCAATTTTTGTTTGATGATTATAAATTATAGAACTTGATTGTAACCTGAGAAGTATCATAGAAATTTTTATAATCGATGCAACAGAATTAATTAGAGAATTTACACGGGCAAAATGAGTTCCAGTTACAGAAAAATTAATTGTAGATATGCATGTTTTATTTAAATTTTTTTCTCTAAAATAATCTATGAAAGATTGACAGAAAAAAATGCTAGTCAGCTGCTCACTGTTTAGTCTTAATCAGCCATAGCTTTTAAGGAGATTTCATAGTTTAGTTGGTAGAACGTAGAGCCGTAGAGCATCCTGCTTAACATTTCGGAAAGCTCTGGATTAATATCTCTGTGAAGTCCACCAATTTTTCACAAAAAAAAAACGTTTATATTCAAATATTTGGTTGCCTTTTGGAAAAATCTTCGTTGGTTGTGAATTTTCCGCAATGAGGTCCTGGATCCGGTAGGTCCGGATATAAATAAAGCCGGTTTGTCGCAGCGTGCGTTGAAGTTCGATAAGAATGAAGATTTAACGGTTGTATTTTTTCATGGGAGCTGCAGTTTGCGCTCCTGATCGTCGTTACGGTGTTACACATATTTGTTTTATTCTAATTTCAAACATCCGCTTGCCGAATGCTTTATCTCGCTTTGGAAATATTGCTTCCCCAAGTAAACACTCACTATTACTACTCCCTCGTAAATCTCACATCCGCATCGTTTGTTTTTATTTTATAAATGAGCTCTTGATTTCTTGCAATACGCGTGCCAAGTAAAAAATTAATTTAGCAAATTACCATGAACACTGCACGCAGTATTTCAACCCAGCTGCTTTAAATATGTAAATTGGCATTATTCCCAAAATCCATGTAGTCTGCAATAATTAAAATATTTTGGCTTAGTTGAACGTCTGCTTGCTCTGACCTCGGTTTTCATCAATTCACTTGCAGTACTATATGTACAAGATTTATTAACCTTATTCTTCTTTGGCTCATAATCATAAAAGACTTCTCTTCCGTCTGATGATTTAATTACTGCTTCTTTTTGTACAATTTTGATGACATATAGTAATGATCCCCAAATAATCGGCCTAATTCTTTAAGCAAAATTGTTAAAATTAACAACCATTTTCAGTTGTTAATTTCAATGTCAGTTGCTAAGTTCCAAATCCCAATTCACTATTACATCAAGTTGCTAAAATTTAACAACTAGTCGTTACGTCGAGTTGTTAATCTAGCAACTGCATTTCTCTCGTTGTTAGTATTAAACAATCGTTGGTAAATGGTTTTTCTTGAAAATTTTGTGTTAGGAAATAAACTTTTACTGGAAAAAGAGGGACGACAGTAAAGGTAAACTATTTATAAACTAATATATACCTATATGCCCAATAATTATATACATTTGTACCTCTCGCTAAGAGAGGTATTGTATTCATGCTAAAAATCGCATATCCAGATTTTAATGAATAAGCACGTTTTAAGGTCCCTAGAATCCGATTATAACATTTTTACGATGATGTCCGTATGTGTGTGTGGATGTGTGTGTGTGTGTGTGTGTGTGTGTGTGTGTGTGTGTGTGTGTGTGTGTGTGTGTGTGTGTGTGTGTATGTTGGATTCACTATATCTTAAATACTATAAGTCTTAAGACATTTTTAACTACGGATTCCTTAATCTAACAATAATGGGAAGAGTCGAGTCAGTTTTGGTAACAATTGGACATCCGGAAGTAGTAGTTACAAGAAAAAAATCATCTAAATATTATTTATCGAAAATTTATGTAAATACTTATATTAAAGAACGTTAAATTCTTTATTCGATAAATATAAATTCATTATTATATCTTCTATAGATTTAGAGATAAAGAAACGCATATAAAATAATTTGATGTAAAAAATATCAGATCAAACTACTACAAGGCAAGAAATTCAAATGTTTGTAATTGACACATAAAGGTCACTGTCAAAAATATTTGTATGCCTCTGTTAAAAATATTTGTACATTATTATGAAGATTATAAAAATAAAAAAAGTCAACAACGCAAAAGAATATACGTAAAAAAGAGTATAAAAGGAATTTGCGAAAAAATGACGAATATAAAGAAAAAGAAAAGGAAAGTAGAAAAAGAAAATTTCATGATATTGAATATAAAGAAAATGTATGTATTGTACATAATTTATATTAAAATATCCCATAGATTTTGCAAATATATGTGTGAATTATTTTGTAGTGAGACATGAATATATGTATTTGTATTTAAAAATATTTTTCGTTTTATGCGTACAACCAGGTAAAATATCTGGCGAGAGGTTATGTGTTGGCCACATCAGATTTTTAAACAAGATTTTAGATTTATGCAAAGTAATTTGCGAGATTAGTAAAACATATCGGAGAAAAAATATTTACAGAGATATTCAAACTAAGCAAGTGTCGTTTAATTCGTGAATTGAATGGCCTCACGCTTCAAGCATACTGAGTCAGTATATGTCCGAAGGTCTCATGTTACAAGATGAAGGGTTCACATTTATTCCAAATATAAATATTTTAATTCCTAATATTAAACAAATTTTCAGATTTTCTCCCGAAAAGATCTAAATTCAATTTTATGAAATTTATTTTCATTTATCTTACACATTTAAATTTAAACAGCCATTTCAACAATGTCAAATTTCTATTATTTTTACTGTTAAAACTTCTAGACGATGGTCATGCGTCATTTCTGATGATAAGATTATTGAAATTTCGTAATCGATCGCATAGAATTGAATAAACATGTATACTAAACTGGAGAACTTCATCAGATTTTCCCAACACTTAATTTCTACGCCTAGCTATGGGTCTTATAAAAAGATTACAGGGCAAAATTTAAATTTTTCAAGTCAATCAACCATTTGCAAAATTTCCAACTAGCAGTTATCAGAACTGAAATGCAAAACTAGCTTTGTTATTTAATTAGTCCAAAATTATGAAATCTACCATTAGAGAATAATGTTTCGCGGAACATCTTGCACACCAAATTTTCTTATCACTCATTATTAAAAACTCAAACGTCAAATGAATCAAAATCTATTACTTTAGGATGTGAATAGAGTAGAAATATGTACAAATATTGAGAATTGACATGCCTTTTAACTCACTTGTTAATAACTTCACTGATATAATTAACAACGATTGTTCAGAACGACCGTTTTTAACAATGTCGTTAAGTATGTATTTACTGAATACCAATTGAATGATAGTTGTTACAAGACTTGCTAAAAATCGTTAATAACTCTCTCATTTGTTACCTAGCGACTATGTTAACAACTATCTTAGTGAATTAGGCCGAATAATTGCTTTTTACTTTCTTTTACAATTAATTTATGATAATTAATGGATGTTACTACAAGTCAAAAGAACGCAATAAATGTTAAAACACAATATCTCTCGCCAATTACATTTTATGTTACGTAACTACGAAGTACCGTATTTCGAATTTCTTGTAAATAGATTTATTAATAATTCTATTAATAGTTATTTAACTTATAAGGCTGGGAAGTGAGTTATTACGATACGAATGAGAAAATTACGGACGAGGCGACGAAGTAGCTGAGTCAGGAATTTCGAAATAAATAAATAAATATATCATCACGGCATATTACCCATTGCTGGGTGTGCCAATCTGCTTTGTAAACAGAATTCGGTAATGATGATGACATATTTGTACCGTGCGGGCGTTTACCAGGCGTCACCTCACGGGCACTCGTAGCTGGAGTGTAGAGTGCACCAAAGGGGTCAATTTTGTGCCATTTAAAATTTGAAATATTTGGCGTCAGTCAGGATCGAACCCGGTTCCCCAGATTCGCGACCAGACACTCAGGCACTCGGCCACGAGACCCCATGAATTTCGAAATGAGTACTGTAATACTACTTCACGGCCATATGACGTACAACAGTTTATTTCATACTGTCTACGTGTATTAAAACTACCACTACCGCTTAATTTTTTGGCAGTTTTGGCGTTTATTGACATTTAATAAAATGAGCAATAGGAAAAAGATCATTTTGTCTGTGTGTCTTTATGGATGAGAATATTTATATGTCGTCATCCATGTTAGTTGTCTTTTGCGCAAAAATAAAATGACAGTTATAGCTGTCAACCATGCACTGAATAAACTTTCTACTAATTTATAATAAAAAATCTGATGTGGCCAGCACATTACCTTCCGTCAGTTCTATGTATTTTGTACAAATTTCATACGAAAAGTTCCTTGCTAAATTAAATATTCTATTTCTTGTAAATTACCTTCCAACAGTTGCATGTATTTTATGCAAATTTCATACAGAAAATTATTATTTTGTGACATTTTATATATACAGTGTAATGTATCTGCAGAAATAAAAGATTTATTATTATTTCTTGTACATTACCTTAAAGCAGTTGTATGTATTTTATACAAATTCCATACAGAAAGCAAAAGATCCTATACCTATTTCCAGTAAATTATAAGACAAACACACTATGTCAATTTCACTTGACACTGACGTCTTTCAATCAAAATTTTCTTAATATAGTAGCTGTTTCCACAGCTATGGCTACTTTATGAAATTTAATTTCTTTATAATTTTTTAACTCTATATCCATTTAATATTAGGTATAAAATTCAATCAAATCGTATAGAAAATATAATATTCTTTAATATTTATAATAACATTAAATGTGAAAAAATGATATTTAACATAGTTTTTTCAAGAAAAACTGTTAAAATCTTCAAATGCGGGTACTTCCGGTTGTCCAATTCTATCCAAAATCTAATCAGCTCTTCGCATGGATGTAACGAAGAGAAATACGAAAGAATTATAATTTTTAGAATTGTAGTATGGAAGTTATCGCAGACGAAAATTTTGTTACACACACACACACACACAGACACACGGACACACATACATACATACACACACACACACACATACAGACATCATCGTAAAAATAGTAAAATCGTATTCTAGGGACCCTAAAACGTGCTTATTCATCAAAAACTCACCACCGAATTTTTTGACCAAAGACAATACCTTCCTTATCTAAAGGTGACGGAAGGTAAAAATTCATAGAAGCCTGTAATTTCAACAATTTTTTATTGTGAACGGAAATTTAAATTTCGTACATTACCGATGCCACTAATTTTTACACTGCCGCTAATTTTTTTTATTCTGAACGGGCCTTTTGTATCTGTATTATGCTATAGATTCAGGATACGATCAAATAATTTTGTACATCATTTTATCGAAAGTCTACTACATGTAGCTCTGTATCTTGTATCCTTGTATTTCGTGCGTGTGGTACAAGTCCGGCGTTGTGGTCAGGCGCATAATAACACTGTCTTGTTTCATTTACCCCTTCCACCATTCCGGAATACTCCGGGGAGCACATTCCATCAAATATACACTTCTGTGTGTAACCGACGCCCCCACGAGAATCAAGGGTTGAAGTGGATCATCAAGCTATAAGGGATGATGT
The DNA here is from genome assembly GCA_963082715.1 of Harpalus rubripes. Classification (NCBI taxonomy): domain Eukaryota; kingdom Metazoa; phylum Arthropoda; class Insecta; order Coleoptera; family Carabidae; genus Harpalus; species Harpalus rubripes. The sequence continues at coordinate 83,820,764 of OY720449.1, forward strand.
ATTTCGGAATATAGGTTACCAACAGCACATTTCGAATGTTTACTGGAGTTAAATAACTACGACCTCGGATAAATTAGACAAAAGTTGCCTCATTAGGAGGTCATTAGTGATATGTTTATCTAGAAAAAATGCATATGTCACTAAAGGCGAAAATGTGAACATTGCAGATTTACAGGGTGTTTTCTTTAATGCAACCAGCGCTTTTTTGAGCGAACCAACGACTTTAGAGAAAACAGTTTTATACCAAAAATGATCAAGAATAAGGGGATAATGTATTAATAGTAACAAACCGAATATTTAATTAGTGGTTCTCAAACGGTAGAACAAAATTATATTTTTTTAAATGGCACCCTATATAATTTTTTAGCCCTTTAAATAGAATATTATTTTTTGATTTCAACGATATTAATATAGCATAGGGTTGTATAACAATTATTTCGAGAAAAATGGTATTAAAAACTAGAAATAATGTAATAAAAATGGATTTACTACTAGTATAACTAGGCAACAGACGTATCAGTATCTGTGTATTGCATAGCCTATTGTAATATTCTAACATTATTTTTAATACAATTTTTCTCGAAAAAATTGTTATACAACCCTATACCAAATTTATATCGTTGAAATCAGAAAAAAATTCTGTATCTAATGGACTAAAAAATTATATAGGATACCATTTAAAAAATATAATTTTGTTCTGCCGTTTGAGAACCACTGGTCGAATTTTCGGTTTGTTATTATTAATAAATTAGCCCCTCCGTTACCCCGATAAATTTCCGCTACCAAGTAAATAAATAGTTGTTATTTTTTATAACTGTCAGAGTGACACTTAGTATTTCAAGTTTAAAAATAAAATAATAATTAAATTGTTTCATTTTGCGTTATCTTTGGAATTTATCTTACCAAATACCATACGACCTATCTGATTTTCTCAGATAAACTTTTATTTTTAAGTACTTATTCTTTTTGCTTTTAAGCAACATCACTCAAGCAAACTGAAATTAGGTAAAATACCTCCTCTTTCGGAGTCGGGATTTACCATATAGTTAACTTTCGCGTTTGTTGCTAAGCAAAAAAATTCGTACAAAATAAAAATTTGTCAGTAAACTCAGACGGTCTTGTGATATAATGCAACTCTTATAATTCTCGAAATACCCAAGTTGGACATATTATCCTATCACTTATATAAAAATCTGATGTGGCCAGCACATTACCTTCCGTCAGTTCTATGTATTTTATACGAATTCCGTACAGAAATTTTCTAGCAAAAGATCCAATATTTCCAGTAAAATTATAAGACAAACGCACTTACGTCAATTGCACTTGACACTAACATTTTTCAATCAGAATTTTTTTAATATAGTAGCTGTTTCCATAGCTGTCTACTTTATGAAATTTAATTTCTTTATAATTTTTACCTTCCGTCACCTTTAGGTAAGGAAGGTATTGTCCTTGGTCAAAAAATTCGGTGGTGAGTTTTTGATGAATAAGCACGTTTTAGGGTCCCTAGAATACGATTTTACTATTTTTACGATGATGTCTGTATGTGTGTGTGTATGTATGTGTGTGTGTGTGTGTGTGTGTGTGTGTGTGTGTGTGTGTGTGTGTGTGTGTGTCTGTGTGTGACAAAATTTTCTAATGCGATAACTCTAATACTACAATTCCAAAAATTATAATTCTTTCGTATTCCTCTTCGTTACACCCATGTGAAGAGCTGATTAGATTTTGGTTATAATTGGTCAACCGGAAGTACCCTCATTTGAAGATTTTAACAGTTTTTCTTCAAAAAACGATGTTAAATATCATTTTTTCACATTTAATGTTATTATGAATATTACAGAATTATTTATTCTCTATACGATTTGAATGCATTTTATACTTCATATTAAATGGACATAGAGTTGAAAAATTATAAACAAATTAAATATCATATATATTAGTCAGCTTTGCTATAACTTTGGAAACAGCTGCTACATTAAGAAAATTCTGATTGAAAGGTGTCAGTGTCAAGTGCAGTTGACAGTATGTTTTAATTTTACTGGAAATATAGGATCTTTTGTTAGAAACTTTCTGTATGGAATTTGTATAAAATACATACAACTGCCTTAAGGTAATGTACAAGAAATATAATCTTTTGCAAGGAACTTTATGTATGACATTTATACAAAATACACAGAACTGACGGAAGGTAATGTGCTGGTCACATCAGATTTTTTACTCTATATCCATTTAATATGAAGTATAAAATGCAGTCAAATCGTATAGAGAATAAAATATTCTTTAATATTTATAATAACATTAAATGTGAAAAAATGATATTTAACATAGTTTTTTTAAGAAAAATATATATACATACATATATTTGTTACACACACACATACACATACAGACATCATTGTAAATATAGTAAAATCGTATTCTAGGGACCCTAAAACGTGCTTATTGAACAAAAAAGTGACGGAAGGTAAAAAAATAATAAAAGTCAAAAGGAAATATTTTTATGTCAGATCTAGAATGATAACAGCGATAGCTTACATTAGATAGGGTAACAACCGGTTGAAGCAATTGTTGTTTAATTAATTTTTGCAATAATTACTACAAATTTTCTATCACCACCTCAATAAATCATTTCTTTTTCATTTTCACCTATTCATTACCTCAATCTCGATCTACTGTTATTTGTCTTCCTTGTTAGTTTTTACTATCTTGAATCTTCTTGAGTTTCTCTGTATCCTTAGGGTTCCTCTTCCTCACATACCTATAATCTCCTAAAAATAAAACTCGCGAACTCGAACTCGGAGTCGAAGTCGCGGATTGTATGCGCATTAATCATAAATCGACCCACAACGTAAATCAAACACATCGAAATCAAATAAGCAGCGGTTAATTAAATGGCGTGAGCATGCTGTTGGGAGGCGGTTATTTATGGGGGAGCCACTCGCGGGCATTCGGGGGGGGGGGTATAATTAGCCTCGAGTGGTTGCAATCAGAATGAAGATATCTAGATCAAGATGAAAGTAGGAGGAGTGTTTCAAGATGGAATTTTTAATTTAAATGCAGATTATGTTTCATTACAACCATTAAAAATCTGGTGTGGCCAACACAATACCTCCCGCCATTTACAGCCCGAGTCACAAAAAAGATTAAGTTAATCCTTAAAATGTAGTCTAATCTGATCCAAGTAACTACCTTTTTTTAAACCCCTCAACAGGATTAAATCCCAACTACAGAGTGGGTTCACATTCACACACATCCATGCCTTAGTGGGATTCGAACCCAGAGCCCCGAGGGCACTCATGACATGATGCGTTGCTCTAACCATTGCGCCACCGGAACTATAATAAAATGAAGATTACATTTTAAATACTCGGTATTTAAAATTTAATCTTAATAATAGAATAGAATTCACTAATCCAAACATGAGGAGTAGCTTAAATATTTTTATTACTTATACTGGAAACTGTATTGAATTCCTTTTCTATAGTTCTATTTACTTTTTCCTTTTTAAAACGTTATTAATATTATTTTGAAATGATTAGTTCTTTGCTAGTGACATTTATGTCAGTTACATACATTTGCATAACTGCGTTTTGTTTGTTTAAAGCGTATGCTCTGGGATTTAAATTATAGATATAAATTTATCCATAAAATATATAGAAAATGTATTAATGCAAATCTACAGAAAATTAAATAATTTTTAATTTTTATAATAACATTATTCTGGAAAAAATAACATTTAACGGTATTTTTCGAAGAAAAACTATTTTGAGCTTCTAGTAAAGTGCCATTTCCGGTTATCCGATTTTCACCAAAATCTAATGGGCTCTTTCTAATACAGAAAAAGTTCGAAATACAAATTTCAAAATTTTCTGAATGATAGTATTTGAGAGTGGAGGATCCACAGAATCCACACACACATACACACATATACACACGTACACACATACACACATACACACAGACATCATCGTGAAAATGTTAAAATTTGATTGTAGGAACCTTAAAACGTGGTCATTTACCAAAATCTCGATATGCGATTTTTAGCAATATACCTACCTCCCTTACCAAGGATAGCGGGAGGTAAAAATCTGATGTGGCCAGTACATAACCTCTCGCCAGATATTTTACCTGGCTGTACGCATAAAACAAAAAATATTTTTAAATACAAATACATATATTCATGTCTCACTACAAAATAATTCTCATATTTGCAAAATCTACGGGATATTTTAATATAAATTATGTGCTATATATACGAGTACATTTTCTTTATATTCAATATCCTGAAATTTTCTTTTTCTACTTTCCTTTTCTTTTTCTTATATTCGTCATTTTCCGCAAATTCCTTTTATATTCTTTTTTACATTTGACAGTGGCATACAAATATTTTTGACAGTGACATTTATGTGTCAGGTACAAACATTTGAATTTCTTGCCTTGAAGTAGTTTGATCTGAGATTTTTTACATCAAATTATTATATATGCATTTCTTTATCTCTAAATTTATAGAAGTTATAATAATGAATTTATATTTATCGAATAAAGAATTTAACGTTCTTTAATATAAGTATTTACATAAATTTTCGATAAATAATATTTAGATGATTTTTTTCTTGCAACTACTACTTTCGGTTGTCCAATTGTTACCAAAACTTAATCAACTATTCCCATTATTGTTAGATTAAGGAATCCGTAGTTAAAAATGTCTTAAGTCTTATAGTATTTGAGAAATCGTGGAACCAACATCCACGCATACACATCCACACACACACTCACACGGACACCACCGTAAAAATGTTATAATCGGATTCTAGGGACCTTAAAACGTGCTTATTCACTAAAATCTGGATATGCGATTTTTAGCATGAATTCAATACCTCTCTTAGCGAGAGGTAAAAAGATAAAAAAAAAATTTAATATACGATGCACTCCTATCACCTCTAGTTAAGGGGATTTAATGCAAGAACAACCAATAATATCATGTATGTGTGCATATATTATTATGATGAAAAAGGATGTACAAAAATAATACTGAAGATAAAGTGTCCCTCTTTCCAAATCAAAATAAGTAGTAGTAGTAGAAATAAATCCTGGCATGCTTGCGTACACTTATCTCCCCGTGCTTAGAAATGCGGAATACCTCGGTTAAAATATAAAAACACATATACCTTCATGTCTCGGACATAAATCCACACTTAAAACGAATCATCATAAAATTTTCAGGACGTTTTTGTGCAAACAACGGTTGGAAGCCGCGAGTAAATCCGCTGCGACGGTAACGCGACTTTAGTGTCTCATATCGCACGGCCAGGAAAATTTAGATGCGCGGAAACATACGATGTCTTCAGCGTAATGCTCGACTCATGGCTTCTCAGCAAACAACCTCACAAGATACCTCACAGTCCTCCCACAAACAAAACGTAACAAAGCTTAAATATCTTGAAATGCGAAAATTTGGAAAATTGAGCAGCATTTTTGAACAGTGTTATTGCATATTTGTATTTCAAAAATCTGATGTGACCAGCACATAACCTCTCGCCAGATATTTTACCTGGTAGGACGCATAAAACAAAAAATATTTTTAAATATAAATACATAAAGCATTTTCGAAAATTCCTCGAATTGCAGAAATTTGGAAGATTGAGCAGTATTTTTGACCAATGTTATTGTATATTTGTATTTTAAAGAATCTGATGCAGCCAGCACATAACCTCTCGCCAGATATTTTACCTGGTTGGACGCATAAAACAAAAAATATTTTTAAATATAAATACATAAAGCATTTTCGAAAATTCTACCGGTGAACTGTTACCGGTATATATCGGTAAATAACCGTTTACCAGGTTACTGTTACCGGAATCGATATTTTAAGAACGCAAGTGGTAAATCGGGTAGATTTATAACCTATGAAAAACATTTGAAAGATTAAACAGATTTGTAATTTGACGTAGTTAACAAACTGAGCACAGTCCTAGTTCCGATTCCCACATTGAACACATTTTCACTTTTAACGCGCCTGCTTCGCTTGGCATTACTAACTTTTTTGAGGTTATATTCGTCATTTACCGCATTTACCGGTTGAATTACTCGATCCACAAATCATGGATCCAGTAGATAGAACTGATAGATATGGTACAGTTTTCGAACACGGTAACTATTAACCACTCGTGTTTTCGAACGCAATCGGTAGATGCGGTATCTACCGGTAGAATTTTCGTAAATGCCTATAGATTCATGTCTCACTACAAAATAATTCTCACATATATTTGTAAAATCTATGAGATATTTTAACATAAATTATGTATAATACATACATTTTCTTTATACTCAATATCCTGAAATTTTCTTTTTCTACTTTTCTTTTTCTTTATATTCGTCATTTTTTCGCAAATTCCTTTTTTATTCTTTTTTACGTAATTACGTATACCTATTCCTTTGCGTTGTTGACTTTTTTTTATTTTCATAATCTTCATAATGATGTACAAATATTTTTGACAGTGGCATACAAATATTTTTAAAAGTGACATTTATGTGTCAATTACAAACATTTGAATTTCTTGCCTTGAAGTAGTTTGATCTGAGATTTATTACATCAAATTATTTTATATGCATTTCTTTATCTCTAAATCTATAGAAGATATAATAATGAATTTATATTTATCGAATAAAGAATTTAACGTTCGTTAATATAAGTATTTACATAAATTTTCCGGTTGTCCAATTGTTACCAAAACTTAATCAACTCTTCCCATTATTGTTAGATTGAGGAATCCGTAGTTAAAAATGTCTTAAGTCTTATAGTATTTGAGAAATCGTGGATCCCACATACACACACACACACACACACACACACACACACACACACACACACACACACACACACACACACACACACACACACACACACACACACACATCATCGTAAAAATGTTATAATCGGATTCTAAGTACCTTAAAACGTGCTTATTCACCAAAATCTGGATATGTATGAATTCAAGACCTCGAGAGGTAAAAAGGGGACAAATTAAAGGTTTTCCGAATTAAACATGCGTTCATACAGTAAATACGACCGTAATTGCAGATACAATACATAACTTATTACATGTATAATTTTATTAACAAATCTTATTTTTTACAGATGATCCCTTTTCTATGGTTCAAGTGTTATGAAATCCTGACATCGCGATTTAGACACCCGTTTGTGAGTTTACAATATCCTGTGGTTTCTCTTCGGACCTGGTAGACATCATGTCCTTCGGTACTATGACGGCGTGAACCGGTTCGCCTGATCTCCAGACTTCAAATTCTATACAATATAAATGTGAGTTACTATTGTCATACGGTCTTATTTCACATTTTCATGTTCCATTTCCACGCGATTAAAGATAATAACTTGTACGATGAATATATCGGTTAGTACGCTTGTAATAAAAACAGAATTTTTAAACACAATGGCCGGTAGTATTTACTCAAAATTTTAGTCACCCTAACTAACTAGTTACCATGGCTACCATTTAAAAATACATTGGCAACTGGTATGACTAAAAAACAAATGACCTTGTTATTTTAGTCAAAGCTAAATCACCCCCTGTTTAAAGGTAAATACTACCGGTCATTGGCCCGTATTCTGAGCGCACTTTTATAATAAAAGCGCTTTTATGGAGCGCGCTTTTACATTATATTCTTATGAGGAGTTTGCTCCATAAAGCGCCTTTATTATAAAAGTGCACTCGAAATACGGGCCAATGTCTTTTACGTTCCATTTGTGTTATAATTCTATTCATTTTTATATATTTTTCTGTGCAGATTGTCAACATGTGAACTAAAAGGACCCCAAAGGCAGTAGAAGAGATATGTTAAATATTGTAAAATTGTAATAAAATTTTAATGTATATATTTTTAAAATATTTGTAATTATATAATGCTAATAAACTTTAAAATTGATTTAAAAGTGACTTATTTTCTAATCTTTAATTTGTATAACACATTCCTCAAACACACGTAGTGGTCATGTTACGTACATGGTTCTTATATCAACCGCCATGGGGCAGCACCTGTCGGCAAGCATGGCGCATAAAATATATATATATATATATATATATATATATATATATATATATATATATATATATATATATATATATATATATATATATATATTATTTAGTTTACAAAAGAAGCATCCATGCACGATTTACTGTGTTGAAATTCCCAGTAGGTATACGCCAAAAAGTAGCAACTATGCACGATGCACGCTAAACAATTTTAATCGTGCATAGATGCTACTTTCAGGTAGCATCTATGCACGCTAAAAAAAATTTAATCGTGTATAGATGCTACTTTCAGGTAGCATCTATGCACGCTAAAAAAAATTTAATCGCGTATAGATACTACTTTCAGGTAGCATCTACGCACGCTAAAAATGAAAAGAGCACTTGGAATTTAAAGTTTTTTAAAGGATCTACGCTTTGGAAAAGTGTCGAATTATATGTAGGCATTTATTTAAAATATAAAAATAAGATATTTTAAAAAAATTAACAAAGTTTAGGGGTCAATGACGTTTTGAACAAATACCTATCAGTAAAAGAATAAATAAAACATTTTTTAAAATAAAAATAAATATTTATTGTAATAATTATAAGTACATTATTGTTAGAAAATTAATAATAGTACACCCTTTACACAATAAATAACAATCACAATTACAACAATTACAAACATTTTATTTGTATTATAAGCTAAAAGGAATTCATAGGAATTCATAAGGCGTACGGTATTTGAAAAAAAAATATTTTTTTGAATATATCCCACACTAACTAAATTTTATAATTAAATTAATTATTTAATAATGTATCCTGAGATGTCCTTACGTGGTCCTTGGTCCGCTGTTGACCCTGTAATCACATAGAAAAACATTAGACAATTATTTCCAAAAACCCACTTCAGACTTCAATAACTCCCTTAACATTAACCCCTAGGGGCTCAGATTTGGCTATCCATTAGTCCTTTGTCTCTAGTTAACGTATACAAAATTTGATACAAATCGGAGTCAAAAAGTTTTTTCAATTTCGATCGGGAAAAAAATTTTTTGTTAGACATGCAACCCCTTAATTCGACCCCAAGGATTTCGAATCCGGCGTCCAAATTGGGATTTGATTATAGCTACGGGAATCGATATTTTAAGAACGCAAGTGGTAAACTGGGTAGCTCCATAACCTATAAAAACATCTGATGTGGCCAGCACATTACCTTCCGTCAGTTCTATGTATTTCCCTTAACCTTAAAATTAATTTTAATAAAAGCTAAATACGTATTTCGAAAACTAAGTTCTCATCATCAGTAGTACAACAAGGGAAAGTTAAACAGAATAGTCAAGTTTACTCAACATGTCAACCATGCCAGAGGTCCAGTTCATCCACCGGTGGTCGTTTACGCCATAGAAGATTTATCTGGTGCTCAGCAATCCTTTAGTAAAAGCTGTTTTAGAAGATCTGCAGTGTTGAATTTCAAAGTTTGAACGCTACCCGAAATTCTCCAAGTTTCTTGAGGTCTCAGACCAACCAAAACGTCGGCCTATTAAATAATTATTATTAATTTGTGGTATTCATTAAATCATTTCAAACAACTGTTGGATAAAATTTCGTATGGCAAACGTGTCTTTATTACACAAGACTTTGATTGAATACACGTGCACAATCCGACATTTTATCCAACCGTTTTAAATGGTTTCAAATGAATTTATAATTTGTTAATTTGATATTTCGAAAGCAAATTTGATAAAAAAATTATGCAGAGAAGGCCATCCAAAGGAGATATGTCAATTTAAGAGCTTTACAAAGTAAAATAATTATAATCTATATTCTAAATGGGACATATCTGCTTTTGCCGTAAAGCCGCAGAATAGTAAAACCAATAATATGAAATCTAGTACGATTCTTACCTAATACATGCAGACAGCATGCTTGAATTTGGGGGTTGTGCGGCCCCAATGCAGGATCTCCGTTGTCTTCTGTTTCTCCTAAAGGTGCTCTGTTATTTCCATGTTTCCGAAGCCCTCATGTTGAATTTCTGGACTGTAGGCCCTAATGCAATAACTACGTTGTTTCGTGTTTCTGCTATAGGTGCTCTGTTATTTTTTGCTGTTATTTCCTTGTTTCCGAAGACCTCATGATCACGCATCCAATCTTAAATAAAAAGACAAATGAGTTACTTCAGTTTCTATTACTCTTTATAATTATGAACAATAATAATTGTTTTATAACGAATTTTGAGAATTTTTTTAGATGTTTTGTATTTATACCAAATAACGTTTAATCAAATTGTCGCTGGAAATTAAATATCACAGTTAACTTTTTTTCATTTTGACAGTTTAGTTTTTTACTTCCTTGTACGAAGTAAAGGAAGTATTGTAATCGCGAAAAATTTCGGTTTTGAGATTTCAACGGAAATATCCATTTTGACCATCCCTGAATCCATTTTGACAAATTTCGTCGTGACGTCTGTACGTACGTATGTACGTACGTACGTGCGTACGTGCGTATGTATCTCGCATAACTCAAAAACGGTAAGCCATAGAAAGTTGAAATTTTGTATTTAGGACTGCTATAACATCTAGTTGTGCACCTCCCTTTTTGGTCATTACATAATTTCTAGAAATGGTATTTTATTTGAAGCCTGTAATAGATTTTAATGAAAAACTATTTTAAAATATAATCTAACACTTTTCAAATTTGGTATATAAGACTTTTATGTCAATTGAAATAACATAGTAGATTTTGGTTAAAACAGGCTAACCGGAAGTGACATATTACCTGAAGTTGCTAACAGTTTTTCTTCAATAAAATGGTTTCATTTTGATTTTAGAAATAAATGCTTCAAATAAATTTTTTTGAGAATTTAATTCTGTTTTTAGCACTTCAAGTATTATTAAATTAGCCCGTTGTATAAGCGAGATATGTATATTTAAAACTTATATACTTTTTGGTTTTTGTAATGAAGCTTGCTATGGATTAGGACAAAAAATAAAAAAATAAAAAATAGATGCTAATGTCAAATTACGTCAAATACGTGGAATTTTATACTTGGGTCTATACTTCATATTGGTCTTGTGTACAAGGAAGTCGTGTGGTGTCCACATCAGATTTTTTTAGATTTAATGCAGCAAAATGTTGTATAAGCTAGATATTCGTAAAGGAATTTACAATCTTGTTGGGCGAATGCAGTTTATTGCGTGCACAATATCTCTGTGGCAACAATTTATCGGACAATAAAAGATTGTGAAGAAGGTATATCCTGTGTTAATTTGCGCAAAAGTGGCCGACCAAAAATTTTGACCCGCATGAGAGTGTCAATGAACTGTAGCCTGAAGATTCGATCTTTCGAAGACCACCGTTTTTAGAACACTTTCTCGAAATGAGGTGGTGTTTCGAAAAAGAAGAAAGGCACCAAAATATACCGTGGCCCAGTTAGAAAGAATCCTTAGATGTTGTAGTGCGTTAAGGCGCATTCATTTTCTCAATAAACTTATTGTAAAAAATGACGAGAAATATTTTACTCTATCCCATTTAGAGAGGAGAAGGAAGGATGGTTTTTATACTAATGACATGGAAAACACACCAGATAATGTCAAGTTCAAAAATAATTAAATCTAAATTTGAAGATAAAATTTTAGTATGGTGTGCCATTTTTGAAGCCAGATATATTTCGCAGTCGTACATTGGTCGTGTTCGAGGAGAAGCCTTGACTGCACAAGTTTATATTCAAAAATGTCTCTTTAAATTACTTCAATTTTTAAATACACATCACGCCAATGATATAATGTTTTGGTCTGATCTAGTTTCATGCCAATACGCCAGAATAACTAGAGATTGGTATAACGAAAACAACGTAGACTTTGTTCCGAAATTGGACAATCCTTCCAATGTACCTCAAACTCGGCCAATAGAAGAATTTTGGTCAATATTGAACAGAAAAGTGTACGACAAGTGATGGGAAGCTGCAAATGAAGAACAATTACGACGTCGCATTTACCAAAAGATTCGAGAAATCGATCCAGATGTTGTGCAGAGGATGATGGGGCAAGTCAAATGAAATTAAGGGCTATTGAAGATAATGGTCCATTATCAATAATTTAAATATTAATATTAATTTTTCTACTTATTGTTAAGGTGCATTCACAAATGAAGAAAAATCTTATTTCCCTTGATGCCACAAACCCCAAATTCGTAAATTTCTACGCTCGAAATAATATATTTTCAATTTGTTCGGAACTGAATCCATGTGAATCACTCAAAAAGGTTGATTCTGAAGGGAAGGGGGAATGTTGTCTAGTGATCACAAAATGAGAAAGTGGGGATAACGAATAGGAAATGTAAAAACATTATTCTTTTTAATCATTATCACTTTTATCATTTAGATCACGAACCACAGCCCGAAGGAACATGGCTAATGTTTAGCTTAATGATTTGGATTTAGAAACCCTAAATTCTGAAGTGTGAATGGAGTCATTATATAATATGTGGCCGAAGTCTTTAAATCTAAAGTAAACTACTCAAAAGTGAATAGGGATATTAAAAAAAAGTTTACAAAATATATAAATACTATTTATTTTTTGATTATATAATTAAACCTATAAAAAAAACATTTTTTCTAACAAAAACAAAAAATTCAAAACGTTAAACCCAATTTAAATGAAAATAAAGGAATTCAAGTTTTCACGCGCCAGCACTACCGTATCTTCATCACCGCATATCTTTTTTTTAATATCGGGTAGTATTACCCCGCGCATTTACAACAGCTTGACACCTCTCTGGCATGCTTAAAATGCAGTTGTCAATGTGTTGTTGGGGTATCTCATCCCATAGTGTGGGCAATAGTTCCGCAAGCTGTCTTAGGGTTGTAGGGTGTGGAGTATGTGTGTTAAGTTGCCTTTGAAGCATATCCCAAACATGTTCAATTGGGTTTAGGTCTGGTGACATTGGTGGAAGGGGAAGGTGATGGATTTGGAGTTATTCGATGGCATCCAACACTATTTGCGCTCGGTATGGACGAGCATTATTATCCAAAAATATAAAATTTTCAGGCCCAAAGAAATCTCGACTGTGTGCAACGTATTCATAGACAATTTCGTCTCTGTAACGTTGCCCAGTAACCCTACCATTGAATACGTGGAGGTCGGTACGCCAGCCTAGAGATATACCAGCCCACACCATTAAACCTCCTCCTCCAAATGGGACTACTGGCTGGACATACTGTGATAATGTCCTGTTTCCTGCACTCCTGTACACTCTCTGACGTCGACTATCATTATGGATGCAGTATCTAGACTCATCCGTGAAAAGTACGTGTTCCCAAGAAGTAGCTTCAGCGTATCTTTCATTAGCCCAATGTAATCTTTGTCGCCGGTGAGCAGGAGATCTCGCTGGTGATCGTAACGGTCGGTATGATGTTAAGCCTACCTCAAACTACCGATTTCGGACGGTTTGGTCACTTATCAAGACTCCTGTGGCGTTATGTAGGTCTTGTTGCAGCTGTCGCGCAGTATCAAAAGGCTGTCTTCTCGCCTGTATCACGAGATGACGGTCTTCTCGCGGTGTTGTGACACGGGTGGATCCACTTCCAGGTCTTCTGGATGTTGTGCCTGTTTCTCTATGTCGACAAATTAACCGAGAAATAACACTTTGGGAAGTATTGAAGTACGCGGCTATGTCCACTTGCCGATCACCTCGCTGATGCATATGCAACACCAAAGCACAGTTTTCTTGAGAAAGATGGTTCCTCTGCATTTCTCTATTACTTCTAAGAGCGAAATTTGTAAGCACCTCGTCGGCAATTTTTTTTTTATAACTAATGTAAACTGGCAGCATGTTGATGATATTGAAACATTCGATTCTAAACTGTGTATGCGAAACAAAACTGGCAGATTTTGGTTTTAAAGACATTAATTTTGAAGTATTCATTCATATATATAAATATATATAGTGTAATTTTAATAAAATAGTATTTTTTTTAAATATCCCTATTCATTTTTGAGTAGTTTATAAAGGTACATTCACAAATGAAAATTAGGTTTAGATTTATGGTTTATACTTTAGATTTAAAGACTTTGGCCCCATATCGATATTTTAAACTTGATTTTGTTTTGAAGCATTTCCACACAAGTCTGTACATATCAGAACTAATTTTCAGGTAATTTAAACTTACATTGGTGAATGACTTAAACCTAAACAAAAACCATAAACCTAATTTTCATTTGTGAACGCACCTTAAACCATAAATCTAAACCTAATTTTCATTTGTGAATGTACCTTTAATTGTTGTAATAATTAGTTTAAAAAGTAAAAGAGTTTTAAAAAAGTTATGTGTCTAAAGATTTTCTCAAAACTTTAGGACCATACGTTATTAAGAATGTGGCCGGAGTGAAATTTATGTATTCGTATGTACGAATTATTAATTAAATAACGGAACAATGTGGTAGACGGTTTAATTTAAAATTTGGTAAGTGCAGTTATGTTGAGGCTTTGAAGTTCTCAGTTATCCCACCCCAGAATAGCTGCACCACTTATGCAAACAGTAGTCCAGAGTTAATAAATACGTATAAGGAAACCGTCTGAGTCTCGTGGTTGCAATAAAGCATCCCTTAAACTTTCATGCGGCGAACATACTGTTCCACATAAAGCGAAAATGAGAAAGAGACAGAGACAAGGAAACTGCACACGCAATATAAAATTCTACGGAGAAAATGTGCCGTTAAAAATTTCGAACACAATCTTTCCATTTGTCTTGGGAGCCTCGCGTATAAATCTCGCGCTAAGCAGCTAACAATTCCTCACACCAAGCTCTCTGCCGACTCCACTCGCGCCCTGGAAAATGTCACGTAGAAAAATAAATCACGAAATTCTGTCGATTCATAAATTATACTTCGATTGCTGGACGCACTAGAATCCACCCTTTGTTTTATTGCATCTGCTAAACTCTTGCATGCGTAAAATCAGATTATACCAAAGAGCACTTCAATCCCAAAACTAATTTAAGATTTTCCAAAATGGGTTTCAGGATAGAATAAGAAAATCAGGTAGGCCGTTACAAACGAAATTTGTATCAGCAAGAGTTATTAGGAATTTCATGCGAGTTCAAATTGTTAGTAGCTTGTCGGTAAAAATCGTCTAATACATGATATGAAAGAGGATTTTATATCGAATTCAAATTTTCAAACCGCGTTACCATATCTTTAAACATGTCAGAGTGGTGGATGAAAAAATGAAAATTTGTAGGAAATCATTGACAAAACTAATTTAAAAATCATATAAATATTATTTAATTCACTGACACGACGAATGCAAAATGTTAAGTACAGAGTAATCCAGAACTATTGAAGGTTCCGCCTGTACTGAGTTTTTATTTGCCGCATCATTGTAATAGTAAAATACGACTGACATTGCATTGGCGTACATACAAAAGCAAGAGCTACCTGACGAGCTATGTGATCCATATGCCTATTGCACATTCTTGATGAATAATGTTATAACATCTCCAAAAATCTGATGTGGCCAGCACATTACCTTCCGTCAGTTCTATGTATTTTGTACAAATTTCATACAGAAAGTTCCTTGCTAAAGATTATATTTCTTGTACTTTACCTTCCGGCAGTTGCATGTATTTTGTGCAAATTCCATATAGAAAATTTATAGCAAAAGATCCTATATTTCCAGTAAAATTTTAAGATAAACACACTATGTCAATTTCACTTGACACTGACATCTTTCAATCAAATTTATCTTAATATAGTAGCTGTTTCCAAAGCTATGGCTACTTTATGAAATTTAATTTCTTTATAATTTTTTAACTCTATATCCATTAAATATTAAGTATAAAATGCAGTCAAATCGTATAGAGAATAAAATATCCTTTAATATTTATGATAACATTAAATGTAAAAAAATGATATTTAACACCGTTTTTTCAAAAAAAATTGTTAAAATCTTCAAATCAGTGTACTTCCGGTTGTCCAATTCTAACAAAAATCTAATAAGATCTTCACATGGATGTAACGAAGAGAAATACGAAAGAATTATAATTTTAAGAATTGTAGTATGGAAGTTATCGTAGACGAAAATTTTGTTACACACACACACACACAGACACACATACATACACACACACACACACATATACAGACATCATCGTAAAAATAGTAAAATCGTATTCTAGGGACCCTAAAACGTGCTTATTCATCAAAAACTCACCACCGAATTTTTTGACCAAAGACAATACCTTCCTTACCTAAAGGTGACGGAAGGTAATAAATAATGATACTCTCTCATACTATGTAAAAAATAAATTTTCTGTAAACGATACTGAACCATTTAAATTTGCATGCGCTTCTGAATCTCAAGTAAGATCAATTCTGCTAAATATTAAATCGAAAGCTGTTGGTGTGGATGATATTTCTATCAATATGATTATTTTAGCTTTAGATCATATACTATCGTACATAACCCACATCTTTGCTGGAAAATACTTTTCCTGAAATTTGGAAGTTTGCAATTGTCAAACCTGTGCCAAAATGTGTTAATCCTATCTCACTTAATGATTTAAGACCTATAAGTATATTGCCTATTTTATCAAAAGTCCTTGAAAAAATTTACTGCAAACAACTTGCTATTTAAATAAAAATGCAATATTGCCTTCGAGCCAGTCTGGGTTAAGAGAGGGTCATAGTACTAACACTGCCCTTTTAAATATTGTTGACGAACTTCTAAAAAACTATGATTCCTCTAAAATGTCAGTCCTGATCCAAATTGACTTCTCTAAAGCGTTGACATGATAAATTTTGACATGCTCTTAGCGAAACTTCACTTCTATAATTTTTCATCAAACGCTTTAGAATGGTGTCGCTCATATTTTCACAATCGCATGTTTATAGTTAGCACAACTTTCATCAACGGGATAAGATCATTGTCCCATGAACAATACATTCGCTCTGGTGTACCACAAGGCTCTATTCTTGGTCCCTTATTTTTTTTGATCTACATTGCTGATATGCCCAATCATGTTAAATACAGCTCTT
Organism: Harpalus rubripes; assembly: GCA_963082715.1. Lineage (NCBI taxonomy): Eukaryota > Metazoa > Arthropoda > Insecta > Coleoptera > Carabidae > Harpalus > Harpalus rubripes. Next base: position 83,837,832 of record OY720449.1, read on the forward strand.
TGCACTCTTATGCTATTGATACTCAGTTGATAACATCTTTCTCCCAAAAAAATGAAAAACTACAATTAAGTCAGCTCAATCAGGATTTACAAAATCTGTCAATGTGGGTCAGAAATAATGGTCTAAGAATTAATGCTGAAAAATCTGCAATGCTTGTTGTAGGTAATCACCAAATTACTTCACCTATTTTATTGGATAGTGTACCACTTCAGTGTAGTGAAGTCATTAAAAGTTTAGGACTTGACATAGATAAAGATTTGAATTTTAAATCCCACCTTATAAAAAAGCTTCAAGCGGCTAGACTTAGACTTAGACATCTTTATCAATTTAAAAACGTCCTCTCTTCTAATATGAAATTAAAAATGGTCAAGTCTTCCCGCTATTTGATTATTGCGGTTGTGTTTACGTTCCAAATTTATTTAAAAAGGATAGGCAACGTATAACACTTTTTCAAAATGCCTGTCTTCGGTATGTATTTGGTGTACGTAAGTATGAACATATTTCTAACTATAGGCATAAAGCTAAACTCCCTTTCTTTGAAGATCGTATTAACACTCTGTATGTATGTTTAGTACACGAATTAGTAAAAACTGGTACACCTTCTTATTTATCGTCCAAGCTAACAAAAAAAGATTTTAAATATTCCCTACGTGGTTCTTCTTTGTTTAAAGTTCCCTCATTTAAGAAAAATAAATTCCATGGTTTATTTTCGTATTTAGCTCCCAGTCTATATAACAACTTACCTTCAGATTTGAAGTTTTTATCTGTTAATACTTTCAAGCAGAAATTAAAGTATTCAAAATGTACTTAAGTCTTCACGTAGTTATAGTTGTTATTGTTACTGCTTCTTCATACTGTCTTTATATTCTTGTTATTATTTTCATGTTATGTTTTTTCTTGTAAATTGGGTTAGGTGGTAAAACAGCTTTTGGCTGAACCTCGCCCTTAATAGTGTATTTTTTTTTCTACCCATTAATAAAGAATTTATTACTATTATTATTATTATTATTATTATTATTATTATTATTATTATTATTATTATTATTATTATTATTTCCACTCATTTCTATCATTTTTCGCAGAACGAATATATGTTTCCAAAATAAACTCGTCATATTCTTCCGTAAACACTATTCTAATGTAACGATTTCAATAAATAACAGTTTAATTATAAAATGTCGGTAATATAGGTAACTTAATGCTGATGACGTATTTTTTTTAGGAAATACAGAATGTTCGTGACTATAACAATCTCCAAAATAATCTAAATACTTTGACTGAATGGTGTGTCACTAATAAATTGACACTAAATATCAGTAAATGCCAGGTTATGACATATACTCGAAAAAAGTCTCCTATTGTTTATAAATATAAAATTATTGAATTAGAGACTTTATCCCGTTCTGTACTCAAGAAAGACCTAGGAGTTTACTTTGATCCAGACTTGTCCTTTTCTTTTAACTTAGACCATCTTATAAAATCAGTTAGTAAAATGTTGGGATTTATTGTTAGAAACTGTAAACATTTCTCAAATATTGTTCCTTTAAGATCGTTATACTTCTCGTTTATACAATCCAAGTTCGATTACTCTATTATTATATGGTTTCCCACTTTTGAAAGTCATATAATGAAACTCGAAAGGCTACAAAGGAAAATTCTGAAGTACCTTTGGTTTAACCATTTCCATGTCTTCCCGGACCAATACACACGCACTGATACATTACTTCAGACATTTAATATTGATTCCATTAGAACTAGACGTTGGAATATTTCTTAAAATTACTTAATCGGTATTATTCATAATAAAATTGACTGCCCGGACTTATTCAAAGTAACCCATCCATCCCACAGGATCAAGATCCCAATTACGGGGTGGATGCAAAATATATACAAATCCATTTACAATAATTAATGTTTCAACACAAGAAAGAATGTAAATTAAACATAAAGAAAAATAACAATGAAATAATACTACACAAATATATTTATCAATGCTTGCTTGAAGCGTCCTAGAGTTAAATGAAAAATATCTATTTCAACAGATAAACTATTAAAAATATAACATAAATGCCTGATGCGCGATCTAGCTTCATAATTAGTACGTACAAATATACATCTAAATGTATTCTTGTTTCTAGATGGTAATCGTGGAACGGAGAATGGAATACTACCTAAAGAAATGGAATCGTCTATAAAATTATTCACTATCTTATATAAATAGATAGAAGATTGCATTATTCTCCTATTTTCTAACGAAATCAGATTGAAAGTCTGTAGCAAGTAATTGTATGATGTCTCATGTGTAGGGTAAACACCGTAAATTTTAAAATAACAATACTTTAAAAATTTGTATTGTATCTTTTCGATAATATTGCTATGAACCTCATATATAGGATTCCATATCTGTCAGCAGTATTCAAGTTTTGAGCGTACAAAGGAGAAGTACAAAGTTTTTAAGGTTTTTAACTTACAAAAAGAACGACAATTTCGAATTATGAAACCTAGTGTTTTGTAAGCAGACTTTACAATGTAATTTATATGTGGAATGAAAGAGAGCTTAACATCAAAAATGATTCCTAGATCTTTAAACTCAGTGACTCGATCTAGCTGATGGTGATCCATTTTATAAGTGTAGGATGTAAAAGAGTTTTTCACAGAATATGTCATAATTTTGCATTTTTGAAAATTGAAATATAGTTTACAAGATTTGGACCACAATAGAATGCTGTTTAAATCATCTTGCAGCCTAAAACTATCCTCATGTGAATTTATTATTTTAGATATCTTCATATCGTCGGCATAAAGAAATAAATCAGAGTGTTTAACACTGGTAGTGATGTCATTGATGAAAAGTATAAATAGCAAGGGTCCAAGGTTGGAGCTCTGTGGTACACCAGAAGTTGGCGTGTATGTGCTAGAATAATAGTTATTATAATGCACTTGCATTTTTCTGTTTGAGAGATATGAAGAAAGATAAGCTATAAGATTAGGGGAAAAGTTAAAATTATGAGAAAGTTTATATAGGAGGATATTATGGTTAATCTTGTCAAATGCTTTGGCGAAATCGGTGTAGATTACATCTATCTGCTTATTGTCACGAAGTGCTCTTGTAGTTTTGTCAGTAAAATTCATAAGGTTTGTAGTAGTCGATCTACATTTCATAAAACCGTGTTGTTGTGGAGCTATGCATTTTTGCGTTTCGTTATATATATATGATTATAAATAATAGATTCAAAGATTTTAGAAATATTGGAAAGTATGGAGATAGGTCGGTAATTGGATATATCAGATTTGTCGCCAGATTTAAATACAGGTGTAACAAAAGAAGTTTTAAGAGAAGAAGGAAAGGTATTTGTAGTTAAAGAGAGATTAAATAAGATGTAAAGAGGACGAACGAACAGATCACGACATCCCTTTAAAATATAAGCGGGAATGTTGTCAGGACCAGGAGTACGGGACGGTTTGATATCATTAATAGCCTCAATAATATCTTCGTTAGATATATTATAAAGATTTACAAAACCACCATAATCGTGCCTGTTAATAGATAAGGGACTTATTAGCTAAACTTAATTTTCGCATACCTAGATATTCTTCGCGATATATTCAAAGCTTTTACCTTCCTTCCTTTACTTTTACGTGCTGTACAAATCACCTATTTTTGTAATGTGTAATTTTTACAATAATGTTTCTTCTGAATTTGATATATTTTGTATGTAATATTTTATGTTTTATTTTGTATCAGCTTTTGTATCATTTACTTGCTTTGGGTTGTATACCTGTTGAAGTAATAAATTATATTATTATTATTAATTTGACATTTCTGGTAAATTGATACTAATTTTGATCATAATCAGAACTGTTTTAAGTCACGTGACATTTAATCATTCTGCATCACTCTGTAGAAAAAGCTATTAGACTAAAAGGGAGTTTTTCAATCTTTGGTTAAAATTTTAACCGTGATTAAATAAACAATATCGAAACGAAATGAAGGATGGTAATTACGTAATAACTGTATCTGTATGGTAATATTGTTATGTTGAAAAAATGAACAAGGTCTTGGTGATCCAGAATTTGTTTTTTTATTCAAAAAACGGACGTTTCGAACACTAGTGGTTCATCATCAGCATATTACAAATTATAGTATAAAAAGTAGTCATTGTTACCAGAACTGTTCTGCAGGTACACCTATAAGTTTAAGATGGGTTGTAGTTTAAATATTTTTATATTTTTAACTGACAATGCTTCTTTTGACAAATTGTTATTAAACAATGATTGTGATGGATTACAACTAATGGGCCTATTCAGAACTCAATATTTGTGTAGTCGTTATGGTCTTTATGGTTGTTATGTACTATAAAGATTGTTAAAATCAAATTTGGTATTCTCAGTACTGAAAGTGGTTACTATCAACAATTGTTAAGCGTTTTGACAGTCTTTCTCATAACGACTGCTAAAACTATGTATTTATGGTTGTTATCACGTTGTTATTTGACATGTGACAGCTTATTATATCAATCAAATATTATTAATATTAACCATTCTGCCAAATATTGGTCTTTTTAAATTTAGCAGGATACAGTTTATTATACGTATATAGATTCTGCTTCTACTTGAATAATGAGCATAAGAACGATAAAGACTGAGGTGGAAGAAAGTTACTTTTGACATTTTGTGGTATTCTTGAAAACTCTGTGTGATGTGATGTTTCCGTTACATATTTAGTCAAAATAAAAAATTTAAACCTTCCCATACATTTTCAATCACGTTGAGATCATTTGTAGAAATTAGCAAACCCGTTCTAAATAATGTAGAAGTTTCCAAATATGACATAAATATCATATTGTTCTTTAGTTGTTTTTGGGAAAACGTCTGCGTACTAAATTTAATTGGCAATTCATTATTTAATAAAAAAAATTAAAGTGTTGACAGATAAGATTAAGGTTAGATTAGGTTCATATATGTATAATGAAGTTAACAAATGTCAAATAATCTGGTTCATTCACAAGTATTTTTTGTAAAGATTGTTAATAATACCGACGTAGGTTCTGAATTGACAAATTCATAAAGATTGTTACAAATGTCTTTATGATAACAATCTTTATATACATAGCAACCTTTATGACTCTATTTCTCTGAATAGGCCACTAAGTCGAGCATGGCTTCCTATACTAAATATGTTGTAATTTTGTTGCCTTTATTTATGTATTTTCCCTGAAGAAGGCAGCAGAATATGCTGCCGAAACGTCGGGTATTAAATAAAAATACAGAACATAAACTAAACAGGTTGTATTATTCTTATTGTATTATGAGTTCTGAAAGATTTTTTAATAATATAATTATCTAAGTTTTAACTAACTGAACTTTCGCAACTTAATTTCATATAACAGATAAATAAATTTTCAAAACGAATTTTGACTGCCAAAAACCGAATCTGAATCTTTGTTTTATACATTGTGTTACAGCCCTTGAAGCGTTTAAATAGTAATATTGAGTGTCGATGACTAATTCTACAGCAGTTATTTCTGTTAGCATTCTATGCAGTGGTAGGTAATAAAACGTCCTTCATGTTTTCTCCTGCATATCTAAAGTCCTGATATCTTCCAACACATCACCTTACCTTTCCTTTCCCGGTCACTCGGACCGGTAGAAACCGACGGCCACTCTACGGGCATTCTTGCATGCGCGACCATAAAAGTGCAACTAACAATTTTATTGCTTTGCAGTTTTTTCCTCGTCACTTGGTATTCTGGAACAATGCCAGATGTACACGCATTTTTACGTCATCATCATGACGTTTTTATTGCAATTAACACTAACGGAGGAAACGGAAAATTTTCTAGGGAACAATATAAACAAATAAAATAAAATAAATATATCATCACGGCATATTACCCATTGCTGAGTGTGCCAATCTGCTGTGTACGCAGATATTGGTAATGATGATGACATATTTGTACCGTGCGGGTGTTTACCAGGCGTCACCTCACGGGCACTCATTGCTGCCGTGGAGAGTGCACCACAGGGGTCAATAATATAAACCTCTTTTTTTCACCATCAAGGGTACGAATCGATGTCTCTGGTAACAAAATCATGACATAGGGAGTTTTTATTATTTTGATACTTTATCTAATATAGGTGCATCGAACAACTTTCTATATTTCGTTAGTATAATCAGTTTAGAACAACTGTAAAAGCCGCTTCAACAATTTTTAAGGGTTTTGGCTATATTTTTGGGATTCCATTTTAAAAGAAAACGACATGGAACTCAAAATTCTCGAAATGATATTAAAGAAAATTCAACTTTGTTTATAATGGAAATCTGCGTTGTCAAAGTCTGAATCTCAAAACTCCCAATTTCTTAATTCATTGAATGTATGTGCCACAAGCTTTTAATTCTTAACAATTTAATTTTCTTTTGTTTCCTCTCCAAGTGATGTTTAAAAAAAAGTTAAAAGATAATTAAATTCTACACCTAAAAAGATATCATCTTGCTCGCTAACAACTTGCAAAATCAAATTCGATATTTTATAAATATTGTTCATTTGTAATGATACCCATGAAATTGAAACAAAATTACGAAGAAATGCACGTCGTTTGAACTGTCAAATAAAAGTTACATATTATAAAATTTGCACCTAAATCACTTAACAGATTTTATTTTTAAATTCTACACTAATATTATTATTATTTTCATATTTTGTAACCTATAAAATCAAATTCTTGGTAGTTCAAATGACATGATTTTCATATATAATACCATAGTGTGTTATTTGGAATATCACGACTCCGTAGGAGGAGTGGTATTCTAAAATAATACGTTGAGTGTATCAACACAATATATTCTAATAATACTGAACATAAAGTGGCATCCGATGGATTATACAATGAATAAATTTGACAAGAAAAATAAAATATTATTTTTGATGTTTGTTGATAAATAAAACAACGTGTTTACTGGTGGTTACTGTGACGATATTACATTTGGGACCCAGCGAATATACAAAAACAGTTATAGCACATCGTCAAGGGTATATTTGCTTATCAATACATGGTATCTAAATAAAATTCTCAAATGCCATTGGCTGAATTAATTATAAATTGTATAATCAAAAAGAAGAACAAGAGGTTCGAAAATAATCGAATATCCAGGTGAGAGGACGAGATGTGTTGCCTAGGAAACACGACACCGTAGGTAAAGTTGTGTTTTCAGGTAACACATCGAGTCCGCAAACGGTATATTCAGATGATTTTCGAAGCTCGAGTTGTATATGTTAAGACTATACAACGAATCAACCAACTATATTTTTAAAAAAATGTCAAAAACATTACTTGTTCATTTATATCCATGGATGATATGATTAAATATGATTCATTTGTTTGCGGCCGAAACACCACTAGTTGTGTTTCGCGAAACACAACTTAGCAACGCAAACTAACCGATGTTATAAAGAAAAATCGAGCTATCTGATTGGTCCATTTTCCAATGAGTTGTATAGTCTTTGTAATTTTGTTTCAATTCCATGACTATCACTATAAATGAGCAATATTTATAAAATTTAAATAATATATGTTTGGGGCTTAATATGTAGAATTTAATTATCTACAACATTTATATGAAACATATTTCTTGAAAATTAATTGGGAAGTTTTGCGCAAGGAAAAACTGACTTCCAGTGTTGAACGCCTATGGCCCGTTTTTTAATTAACACCCTGTATAGTTCAGAACTATATACGAAGATTACGATAGAATTATTTTGAATAAGATATGCAGTGCAATTTTTTAGAATTTTATTTTAAATATATTTAATACAGTTCATATTCTTTCCTTTTACTTATTAAAAGCTTCCAATCAATATTTTCTTTGGAATGCTTTCGAATTAACCATATATTGCACTGAAGAAAACAGCTAAAAGTTGCACATTGTCAAATCAGGTGATTATGGCGGGTCTTCCATTACTTTTATATTTGTTTTACCAAATGGGGTCTCGTGACCGCATGCCTGAATGTCTGGCCGCCAATCTGGGGAACCGGGTTCGATCCCGACTGACGCCAAGCATTTCGAATTTTAAATGGCACAAAATTGACCTCTGTGGTGCACTCTCCACGCCAGCAATGAGTGCAACTTAATTTCAAATGACAGATAAATAACAGTTTAAAATGATTTTTAAAATCACCCTTGTATTCATTGCTAATTTATTCTCCCTACGCCAATGTCCTTTCCTTTTCGCACCTAACACCTATCGCTCCTCTATTGTCACTTGCTAGTGACAGGTGCGTCAGTGCAATTGTTTTTGCGTCTCGGTGCATCACCAACTTAGATCTGCGTAGGCGGTCTTAAACATTGATATCATTTCGAGTGATTGGATGACAGCAGAGATGTGTGTTGAATACTACACAATGCCCACACAAGATTAGCCTTGACAACGTAGTCATTTGTTGATAGGATGAGGTAAGTGTATTGTTTATTAATTATTTATAAACAGTGAATAGGTGAAGAGAATTTTTATTAGAGATTGACAATTGTGATTATATTGGATTTAAAAGACGCATTAAATGGTAATAATTGAAATAGCAAATACAGTGGCTCACAAAATTATTCGTACACTTTACTTTATTAGTAAAATGTAAGATAAAAAGGGTTTAAAAAAATCATTCGTACATCTATAGTTATAAAATCATTTAACACGTTGTTATGCTATATTTTAATATTTAGTGGGATACTCATTGGTTTTAGTTACGGCTTCCGGGAGTCTAGGTATTGATTTTATTAAATTAGAAGATATGCAAGATGGATTTTTTTTCATTATTCAGTCAAATTTGCCCGGAGTTGCTAAATAGTGGAAAATATTTTTTTCGGGGTTGCCTATCTAGTTCCGACCTCAAATTCGCAATATGGTTGAAATCAGGAGAGTATGGGGAGGTGTTTTAAGTTGTTTCATTTTGATGTAGAACAGCCATTCCTTAACAATAAGTGTTATATGTTTGGTTATCATTACCTTGCTAGAATATATATAAGGGTAGCACCAAAAGTTTCTGCAAAGAAATATAATCAAGCTAGCTACGAAAAATAAATGTATGGCAAAACAAAAGTACATCCATAGGTATACCATTACAGTTCTTGTTACAATTCGTTATCTGCTATCAGTAATTTTCCATGTAGTTTTAAAGTACGCATGTCATACTGAAAATGCAGTTAACAAGAGAAAATTTCCTAGCCATGATATATCACGATTTTAAAGGTTAGCTCTCTCCAAAACAATGCATCGAAAACTTCGGGATGCATTTGGAAATAAAGCATCTAGTATCAGGTCTGTTCGCAGTTTGTACAATTAATTTATATTTCATCGAGTTTCTCTCAATGACGAATTACGCGAAGATCGACCAATTTCTGCAGTTACGGATGAAAATATAGCTGCTATTCGCACAATGATTAAAGAAGACAACCGTGTCATATGCAGAATTATTCAGGCTACTTTGGGCATTGGAATGACCGCTATTAATAAAATTTTGCTCGATCATCTAGAAGGCAAGAAAGTTTGTTACCGTTTGATACCTCATAATTTAAATGATAGTCAGAATCAACATCGCGTGGAATGGTGCATTAAAACATTAAAAAAGTACAACGAAGGTAAATCTATAGCAGTGTATGATATTATAACTGGTGATGAATCATGGATGTGTGCATTTAAATCAGCTCAAAGGGTCTTTCCAACAGACCCCAGTCCTATCAAAGTAAAAAGAGTTCGAACTGTCGGTACACAAACGATCCTACTGTCAATATTCCATTAGAAGATAGGAAAACATAACTTCTAATTGGTACATAACAATGTGTTTGCCATAAAAAGTGCGTGAAAATGGACCTCGAAGTAAACTAGTATTGCATCAGGACAATCCTCTCATACTGCTGCGCAAACTAAAGACTATTTCAAAAAATCAAAGGTGGAATTACTGGAGCACTCACTATACAGTCCTGACCTTGAACCTTATGAATTCTTTCTATTTCCTAAATTAAAGGAAATAATGTGTGGTTTCCGATATATAAGTGCAAATAAAGCGGTTGAAGCCTACGAAAACATTGCCTTTGAGTGTCTCAAGAAAAATGGATTTCTTGCTTTAACGATTGGTTTTATCGAATACATAAGTGTGTTGAGTTAAAAGGAGAGCATTACGAAAAACAATACAAAAATAATGTCTGGAAAATTTTGTTTTCTATCAATAGTTTGCAGAAAATTTCGGTGCTACCCATGTAAACCAGTCCCAGTCCAAGTTTATCCGCAGAAGATTGCAACTTCTTTAAAATTTTAATTATATTTATTTATAAAACATATATTCCCCAACCTGTCAGCAAACATACAACCCCAAACAATATCGTTTAGACAGTCGTGTTTTATCGTGCAATACAAATTATTTGTGTCTAGCTAGACTTCGCGAAAAAGTACGTTAATTAAATTTATGAATTTTGACCTAAAGTTAATTTCTCAGAAATAGTAAATTTAATATATTTGGATCAGATGGTAGACCTATAGTTTGGAGAAAATGTAGTCAAGTTACTGTTGCATTATATGTTACCATTATCAATGAAAGGGTAATGTAATAGGTATATTTGAGAAAGGGTGTCTTCATATATAAGATATTATTTACCCTGAAGAAAGTATAAGTATAGCTTGGATGCGCAGTAAGCCTTGCCTTCAAATTATGGTGGGGACTTTAATCCCTGGCCAGCAGCCTTGTCTCTTTCTAGAGCGGTCTCTCTCTCTCTCTCTCTCTCTCTCTCTCTCTCTGCGCACTACTCTTCCCCACATAAATGTATTATGACTGAGATTACGAGTATTTGTGAAAACCAATCTACACCAAAGTCGAGAAATTTCCCTACATTTAATATTTGTCTTTGTCCATTTTATTAGATAAATTGAGAAATATCTCCTTTCTGAAGTTCGTATTTCGTTGAGTTTTTATAACGTTCTAGTCCATTGTTCGTAGTACGAAATAAATTTCGGAGAATACGAAATAAGAAGTATGGAGCCGTATGTCTTCGAAAGTAGTTGAAAGTTGCTGATACTATATATCTGTGGAATGATCAAGATGAAATGAAAGGATTGGCGATAGTTGGTAAGGTATATATCTTCTCTTCTGTGGGGACAAACAAACATATGTTAAAAACCAGCAATAATCGTAACGCAATGCTGGACAAAATGAAGTAGAACTTACATTACTCTTTTGTAATAAATTGCAGACTAGAAGCCACCGCTTTTCCAGTCATTTCAAACACACATTTACACAGTTATCATCGCAGAAATAGTAAAATTATATTCTAGGGTCTCTAATACGTTCTTATTCACTAACAAAGTATTGGATAAAAAGAAAATTTATAATATTTATTAATTTTATACCCGTTTTCGTTTTTGAAAACATTGATCATACTGGTTTGGAAGTTATAAAACGAATACCTACCAAAAAATAAGTCGGCCTGCAATAACTATTAACATACCTACGAATGTTATGCATATTATAACTGCCGCAGATGTAAGTTTGAAATCCGAGCTCGTAGAGCGAGGATTTTAAGACATTTAAGGCTTGTTATGATTAATAACATCTGTGGTTTGTTCAATAGTTTATCGGTGTCAGAAAATTAAGACATTATTGATAAATATCATTTTTTGAAATTCTCTCATTAATGCTACTTTCAGATTCCTATGGTTAACAGTACAATTATTTTGACATATGTCAATATGACAAATATTCAAATTATGTGCTTTATTCCTCATGTTTATTATTTTAGAATAAAGTAGACCGTATTTAGATCGATAGGCTAACGTTATCTGTATGTATTAATGAAGAGCATTATATTTTCATTTTATTTTATTTTCATTTTGTAGACCGTTCTTGGTTGGTAATAATATTACCATACAGATACAGTTATTACTTAGTTACCAGCCTACGAAGAAGGAATGAAGGAAACCATAAGTAAGATAGAGATAAATATACGATTACTAGTTATTTTGCGATTCAGAAATCAATGACGTGAACCTCAAGTGATCGTCATCGATGTATAATAAGGTATTTCTTCACGTGACAAAGATTTGTATTTATGGAGGTAACCCGCAGGACATATTTCAATACGTTTTACATGCTCATGTAAACTTATTAACATACGGCGTCATTGTTTCTAGTTATATTATATTTTCGACATAAACCCATTGTCTGGCTGGATGCTCTATACATAGTCTATTAACAACGAATTTCATGCACAGCCCACTAATTGATTATTTTTTTATCTTGTTAAAATTAAATATTATAATGGTTTTTATTATTATTTCGTCTAAATTGAATAAAATATTGTATAAACCACGTAAGTTAAGAATGTTTATTCAATCAAAAGGGCGAGTGGCTTAAACTTTCTTTTCATGAATAAACATTATCTTAACTTGGTTTGGTGAATAAATATCTATTGAAATACTGTGGGTTTATAATAAAAAAATATAATTTTTTCTTGGTAGTGTAAAGGAAACTGCTAATGAAATGGACGAGAGTCCATCAACAATGGCGGATTTAGAGGGGGGGGCACTCAGGCACGTGCCCCCCCCCTGTTATTTAAAAAAATAATTATTACATATTATCATTCACGTATTACACATCATAGATAAATAAAAGAATAAACATACTAGTAAAAATACAGAATTTCTATTTATTTTTTAAATTGTTTATTATTTTGGACATGCCCCCCCCCCCTAACTTTTTTTATTATAACTAATAGAATAAATGGTTCATATAAAACTTTTATTATTTTAATTATACTATTTAATGGCAGACGACTATCAACTATTATTTTTTAAATAGCAAATAATTATTTCACTAAAATACAAACCGCCATTTTTTGTCATAAGTTATTCTTATTATCACTGTGAAGTCACGGCGACACCTATTGCTATATCTTTCTCTCGCACAATTTCTATAGTAGGCAGCGAGAGAAAGGTAGCATTAATATGACGTCACAGTGATACTGACAACAAACCTCAAATATCTCGAAAAGTAATTATTAAAAAATTGTTTTCTTAATCTTAATCCCTATTTATTGAGTAATACTTTAAGTATAAAATGTACATTTTATTATTTTTTGTTTTGACGCAGGACCCCAAATAGATCATTAAAAAGACAAAAAATGGGGGTTTATATTTGTAAATGATTATAGGTTGCTATTTTAAAAATAAAACTGACGTTATAAAAAATATTTACATCTGCCATCAAACAGTATATTTAAAATAATAAAACTTTTATATGAGCAATTTATTACAATACAAAAGTTAACGAGGTGGGGGGGGTCACCCTATATATTTAAAATTTGTTTTCCGGATTTAGTGCCCCCCATATTATATTTTTCCAATTCGCCACTGTTCATCAATCTATATAATCCTAGTACTCATATCTCCTTAGAGTGGTTACTGGCACTGGTATGATTTACATGTTGAGTAATCTTAACAACTCTATGAGAGAAAAAAGTTATTGAATCATTTTTTTAAAATTTAGTCTAGTCTGACTGTGCTTTCTTTCTTTTGTCGTCGTAGAAATGAGTCGAGCGGTACGAATAATGAACAAACAAACATATGTTAAAAAGGACAGCAATAATGGTAACGCAAACGCAATGGTGGACAAAATGAAGTAGAATCTCCATTACTCTTCGTAATAAATCGCGCAGTAAAACCAACCGCTTTTCCACTTATTTCACCCAAAAGAAAAACGTCACCACGAATAGTTGAACGTCTCTCTTACAGCATTTAACCAAAAAGACGAAATAAATTTAAATTAAAGATATAAATTCCAGATCGCGCAAATTCCACGGCGGCAGAAAGGGAACACTTTTCATTGTACCGTTTCTGCTTCTGCTCAGCAATAATTCATTACGGGGCCAAGATTACAATTCCTTCCATATATTCCTCTATTTCACCCAGTTCTCCAGCTCCAGGTCCGTGTGTTGGAAGAAAATTCTCCTCTCTCCAAGAGAAGACAATAAGAACAAGAAAAAAATACAAAAAGATCCGACGTTTCCGTGAGTTATTGCCGTGAAGATAAACGTTCGCAACGAAATGAAGTCTGAGCTCGTGGCGCTACGGAATTTATCCCCACATTCCCGCTGCAATATCTCGGGAGCGAGTGAGGGTGGGATGGGGAATTGCAGGAGAAGGGTTCAGTTCACACTCAGCCGCTGATTAGCTTTTTATTGTTGGGTAGTAGTAGCTAGTAGCAGTGCTTGCTTGCAACACCTGCATAATCTTATTTACTTCACTTTCTAAACTCTTACAGCTTTACAGAGTAATAACGCCGCACAAACAAACTATTATACTCGACGATATACAAAACAATGAGCTTTTTATTTCAGTACCTACAACCTACATGTTAAGTAGTAGTAGTTCATTACATAACCATTTTCATTTTATTCAATAATTATGTGAAATATTTTCTTTCGTTTTTATATGACTTGCCTGCAACCTCGATTAAAACACAATGACCCATATTGTACTAAGAATACATTTCTTCTACAAACTTATTAAAATTATTACCTCTCGCTAAGAGAGGTATTGAATTCATGCTAAAAATCGCATATCCAGATTTTAGTGAATAAGCACGTTTTAAGGTCCCTAGTAACCGATTATAACATTTTTACGATGATGTCCGTACGTGTGTGTGTATGTGTGTGTGTGTGTGGATGTGTGTGTGGATGTTGGATCCATGATTTCTCAAATACTATAAGACTTAAGACATTTTAAACTATGGATTCCTCAATCGAACAATAATGGGAAGAGTTGATTAAGTTTTGGTAACAATTGGACAACCGGAAGTAGTAGTTACAACAAAAAATCATCTAAATATTATTTATCGAAAAATTTATGTAAATACTTATATTAAAGAACGTTAAATTCTTTTTTCGATAAATATAAATTTATTATTATATCTTCTATAGATTTGGAAATAAAGAAATGCATATAAAATAATTTGATGTAAAAATTCTCAAATCAAACTACTTCAAGGCAAGAAATTTAAACGTTTGTAATTGACACATAAATGTCATTACCTTCCGTCAGGTGTATGTATTTTGTATAAATGTCATACAGAAAGTTCCTTGCAAAAAATTCTATTTCTTGAATATTACCTTAAGGCAGTTGTATGTATTTTATACAAATTTCATACAGAATATTTCTAGCAAAAGATCCTATATTTCCAGTACAATTACAATACAAACATACTGTCAATTGCACTTGACACTGACACCTTTCAATCATTTTCTTTATATAGCAGCTGTTTCCAGAGTTATAGTATAGCTGGATAATATATAATATTTAATATCTTTACAATTTTTTAACTTTATATCTATTTAATATGAAATATAAAATGCATTCAAATCGTATAAAGAATAACGTTATATTTATAATAACATTAAATGTGCAAAATGATATTTAACACTGTTTTTTCAAGAAAAACTGTTAAAATCTTCAAATTAGGGTACTTCCGTTTGACCAATTATAACCAAAATACATTTCCAATTATAAATCATGTAGACTTGTACAGTATAATAATATTCATTTATTTTTTTATAAATGTAATTTAGAAATAGTATATATTTCAAGAACATTTAGGTCCACGAAGAAAACAGATTAATGTAAAAACTTATATTCATGACGTCACATCTATATTTTCTAATTTCGGGGGAGTAAAACTTGTTTATTAATAGGAATTTTTTCACCGTCAGTCTGTTTTACTTATACGTTCAGATGAAATTATATTAAAGAAAAGGTGGAATCCCCTATTAATATAGGCAAAACAATATATCTAGTAATTCCTGCATCAGAGTGTTGAGTGTATAACTTTTGAAATCAATCCTCCATTTTTATTCTCCTCCTGATGCTAGCTACTGATATTGATCTGATGAGATAGTGCTCAAGCCGACATGTTTATTTGAGATATTGGCTATTGTGACCGCTGGGTTATTTATTGGAAAATAATACAGGATATATGAGATGCTAAGAATCAGTAGCAATGACAACCAGAGAGTATTGTTTGTTTGCTGGACCGCTTTAACCGGAAGGCAGACTAGATAACGCACTTGCCATAGGTCGCCGATGGAAAAAAGTAACCAAAACTTAATGTGCATTCACAAATAAAAATTAGGTTTATGGATTTTGTTTAGGTTTAAGTAAGTTATTCATAAATGTAAGTTTAAATTACCTGAAAATTAGTTTTGATATGTACAAACATCTATGTAAATGCTTCAAAAACAAGATTAAAATATCGGTAGAGCGGTACTCAACAAGACACCTGTGCGCCGTGAAAATATCATTCACTTGGCTTTATTGGTTATATTTCAGCAATTAAGTTACGACAGTCTCCATGTTCTTCTCGCATTTGTGTAAAAAGCCGAATCCACCAAATGGATACTAGATAAATACCGAGTTTACATACAGTTTTAAAACCGTTTTTAAAACGTTAGTTTTGAAAACGCCATGTATATAGTGTCAAAACGGTTTTGAATTATTTCAAATCAAAACTAAAATTCATGGGTTGGACTTGAAAACTAGTTTCAAAACTACTCATGTAAACACTAAAAATTCAGTTTCGTTACTGGGCATGCGTACAGAGCATAACGTTTTTGTCGCTTTGTGTAACTAAGCTTCAAATATACTGACAGTTTTGTAGTTTTAGTGCGTACTAGTACGAAGTATAAAAAATAATTGGAATAATAGCAAAACGAAGTATTTTTAAACTTGTTTTGAAAACTGCATGTAAACAGTTTTGCATAATTTTGACTGAAAACTGAAACCATTTTCAAAACTGCATGTAAACGTAGTATATGATGGGTGCATATATATATATATATATATATATATATATATATATATATATATATATATATATATATATATATATATATATCATTTCAGACTCGTTCTCATTGGTGAAGTTTGTGACGTCAAACTAAATCATAAACCTAAAGTTTGGACTTTGCAATGTTTAGCTTTATGATTTGGATTTAGAGACCCTAAATTCTGAAGTGTGAATGCAGTCATTACATAATATGCGGCCAAAGTCTTTAAATCTAAAGTATAAACCATAAATCTAAACCTAATTTTCAATTGTGAAAATGCACGTTAGGCTTGATTTACATTAGCGGTACAATGACGGTACGATGACGGTACAGTGACGGTATGTAAATTAGTAAATATCAAAGGGTCGTCATCGTACCGTCATTGTACCGTAAACGTAATGTAAATGGGTCCATTAAAATACATTGGAGCAAGAAGTATCCGTACCGTCATCGTACCGTCATTGTACCGATAATGTAAATTAAGCCTTATTGTCAATAAACTACCAAACTAGCCAACCATATTTTCTCCATCTAATACACCCAAAAAAAACCTGCATAATCCCTGTGGAATTACTACTGCAATTGCATTGCACTGTATGCATTATGCAGCAAGTTCCGTAATCCGTCTTCGGCGACGTCATTCGTCGAGACGCCGACGCTAGGCGCGGGAGGGGGACGCCGGCCTGGAATTGTGTGTAGGAGAAGTTAGTTGCGAACTCACTGCAAGAATGCTGTACATTTTAATTATATTGTTACGAAGGATGTTTATACGAAGTCGGAATTGTTTCAAGCTTGTTTTATTGATTTAAATTGCGGGAATGGAAGCTTATGTGCTAGTATGTAAGGACAATGAGACTGTCTTAATTCATTTGGAATAAAACTATATGCTCACACATTTTTGAGATGGAATGCAGACGATGCTAGGAATTTGCATAATTATAAATAATTAACTATGTATTATACTACAGATATTCTTATTGACAAATGACTATTTTCTTTATTATAAAATTCAGACCTTTAGTTTAAATTACAGAGTTGGGGCCGAATTTAAGTGCTACTTTTTGGCGTGAAAAGATCCTGAATTCTACTTCCGGTTTTCAATAGCTACAGCAAAATAAAAATAAAAATTGTTTTCCCTATACAGGGTGATGGGGTGAACATAAGAATTTCACATGGGACTTTAAGGTGCAATCACAAATGAAAATTAGGTTTAGATTTATGGTTAATACTTTAGATTTAAAGACTTTGGCCGCATATTATGCAATGACTCCATTCACACTTCAGAATTTAGGGTCTCTAAATTCAAATCATAAAGCTAAACATTGCAAGGTCCAAACTTTAGCTTTATTATTTAGTTTGATGTCACAAACTTCATCAATGAAAACGAGTCTGAGATGATATAGGCCCGTAATCTCACCTGTTTGAAGTAGCGCTACTTCCGAAAAGTCGCTACTTCAACTGTCAAATGTCAACTTTTAAGTTAAAAATTAAAGAAATAAAAATATATTGTATATAACACTTATTTCAAATATTATAGGTTTTATTTACAAAAATATGAAACCTATTTTTGTCTATAAATAAAATTTAAAAAATCGAAATAGCAACTACTTCGGAAGTAGCGCTACTCCAAGAGGTGAGAATACGGGTCATAGATAGATACATCCATCTTTATTTAGTATCCACTTGGTGGATTCGGCTTTTTAAACCATTGCGAGAAGAACATGGATACTGTCATAACTTAATTACTGAAATAGAACCAATAATGCCAAACGCACAGGTATCTTGTTAAGTACTGCTCTACCGATATTCTAATTTTGTTTTTCAAGAATTTAGGTACACAGGTGTCTGTACATATCAAAACTAATTTTCAGGTAATTTAAACTTACATTTATGAATGACTTAAGGTCCATTCGCAAATGAAAATTAGGTTTAGATTTATGATTTATATACTTTAAATTGAAAGACCTTGGCCGCATATTATGTAATGACTCCATTCACACTTCAGAATTTAGGATCTTTAAATCCAAATCATAAAGCTAAACATTGCAAGATCAAAACTTTAGTTTTATAATTTAGTTTGACGTCACAAACTTCACCAATGAGAACGAGTCTGAAATATATACACTCATCTTTATTTAGTATCCACTTGGTGGATTCGGCTTTTTATACAAATGCGAGAAGAACATGGAGACTGTCATAACTTAATTGCTGAAATATAACTAATAATACCAAGCGAATCACAGTTTCACGGCGCCCAGGTGTCTTGTTGAGTACTACTCTACCGATATTTTAATCATATTTTTGAAGCATTTACACAGATGTCTGTAGGTACACATTAAAACTAATTTTCAGGTAATTTAAACTTACATTTATGAATGACTTACTTAAACCTAAACAAAAACCATGAACCTAATTTTCATTTGCGAATGTACCTTTAGTTTTTGTAATTTCCTGCTGTCCTGTTCATTTTACGGCAATGTTGTTCAGAATTTAAAAGCATACTTTTTCATTTTTATTGTGTTTTTAGTTTCTTCGCAAATTTAAAAAGAAATTTCAAAACATCATTTTATTGGTGTATATAGATATTTGAAAAAAATCATCGGTCTGTAGATATAGACGAAATCTAAGTTTTGCAGTTTTTTATTTTTACGACTAATATCTAAGTGTTAAGAATATTAGCTTTTGGATTGCACGTCTCTAGGGTGCTTTTTATGCTTTCTTATATGACGATGCTTTTCATTCTAATTATAGGGATGCTCTATTGAGAAGTTACTCCATTACAAATAATTTTTTTGTTTTCTAACAATATATAACTTATCTTCATTTGTTTCGATTAAAAAAATTAAGAATTATTAAAACAATATTTGCAACAATCATACAAAAAAATCAAAACTCTATTCTTGCAAGAGAACGTGGTTAAGTTTTACGTTATAGTTTGATTACAAGGTTCGGCCAGGTTATGGAGAGGTCATGCAGGTATCACATGTCAGATGACCTTTGACACGGCGTGCGTGCTACGGGCTGTCACGCCGTCTCATACCAACACGACGTACGACGTGGTTCTCAGGATTGGATTGTAATTTCCCTACAAAACTTTACAATTTTATAATTCTTCGTAATCCACTAGATTCGTATACTTATTTCGTATGGCTTCCATCCCTTTTTGTCTTCAACATTACCTTACGTTTATAATAAATGAATTTCTTATATAATTTAGCATCTAGTCATATAATTAAGAAATATAAAATTTGTTTGAAGAATTAGAAATGAAAATTATATTGTAGCCCACAATAAAAGACTTCAACAATGTTGAAGATTCATCGATGGTTATATAAAACCGTATTCCATCTGACGGTGAAGTTGCCATTCGTGTTGTTGCATTTAACAAATATATTCCTCTGTGAACCGCATTTGAAACATTGCAAGAAATGCAGGATCCAGGCGAAAAACGGAAATTGCAAATTGCAAGGTGCTGAGTGCTCATTGCCTCTTGCAATCTCAGTAATATTGTCCCTTGTGGTATGGACTCTACTATGGTTCCAGGTAGGACATATAGGGAAGGGTAGGTACAAGACACAGAACGTATGACATGCGTTATGCAAATCACTTTATGCCCGCGTGATTTACACCCTCAAATAGAAAGTGTGGAATCCAAGACATACATGAGTATAGGTACAGGTGTCTCAGGACGAGCTTACGCTATCGTTATTTTAATCTAAGGGTTCTTCGACATGCCCGTTTCAATTAATATATTCTCAAAACAATAGCACTTCCGGTTTAAACAGAAGTAGGCCCTAACTTTCTTATTTTAAACGGAATGCTATATTTTTTATTTTGCCATTGAATTCAGCAGAAAACTTTACATACGAAACAATAAAAATATTTAACTCATGATCAACCACATCCGGCGTAATTCAACTTTTTTTGATTTTTTCTGTAGGAACGGTCATTTTTTTATCACTCGATATCTCGAGAATGGATCAAATTTCTATAATCTGTAAAAACAGTTTTATAAAGAAAGCTTTTGTTTACACTAATATTCTATTTCTTATTATTTAAATGAATTCTTAAGGGATCGTGCGAAAAATCGCATATCAAGATTTTGGTAAATGGCCACGTTTTAAGGTCCCTAGAATCCAATTTTAACATTTTCACGATTATGTATATATATATATATATATATATATATATATATATATATATATATGTGTGTGTGTGTGTGTGTGTGTGTGTGTGTGTGTGTGTGTGTGTGTGTGTGTGTGTGTGTGTGTGTGTGTGTGTGTGTGTGTATGTATGTATGTATGTATGTATGTATGTATGTGTGGATCCTTCACTCTCAAATACTATCATTCAGAAAATTTTGAAACCTTGTATTTCGAACTTTTCTGTAATGGAAAGAGTCCATTAGATTTTGTTGAAAATCGGATAACCGGAAATGACACTTTACTAGAAGCTCAAAATAGTTTTTCTTCGAAAGTTAATTAAAGATTATTAAATTTTCTATAATTAAACAAACAAAACGCAGTTATTCAAATGTATGTAACTGACAGATAAGTCTCACTATGAAAGAACTAATCATTTCAATATATTAGTAACGTTTTAAAAAGGAAAAAGTAAATACTTAGAATAATAGAAAAGGAATTCAATACAGTTTCCAGCATAAGTAAATATGTAGGTATGTATTTATATTCATTAAAATTAACGATTCCCAAAAAGTTTAAGCTAAACCTTATTTTTGGATTAGTGAATTCCACGGGTGAATTTTATCCCGGTATTTAAAATTTAATATTCATTTTATTATAGCTCCGGTGGCTCAGTGGTTAGAGCAACGCATCATGTTATGAGTGCATCGGGGCTCTGGGTTCGAATCCCACTAAGGCATGGATGTGTGTGAATGTGAACCCAATCAGTAATTAGGATTTAATCCTGTTGAGGGGTTTAATAAAAAGGTAGTTACTTGGATTACATTAGACTATATTTTAAGAAATGAACTGACAAAATTAGAGTAAAATTCGCTAATCCAAAAATAAGGATAAGTTGATCTTTTCTGTAACTCGGGCTGTAAATGGCGGGAGGTATTGCGTTGGCCACACCTGATTTTTCTGTATATAATATATTGATGTATTTGTAACAACGAGTAAGAAGTTAAATGAATTTTGACAGTGGTAGAATTTTATTCTCTAATTAAATTAGCTCTTGCGAAGTGCGCACTTATTATATCAATGGAAAACGAGTTTTGAACTCAGTGCAAAAAAGTTCGCACTAAAGAGTCAGGAAGAAAAAGGATGAATGTTTTTCTAAAGCAAAATAAGATAATAAATTGATGGTGGGGCTTTCAAATGGTATATTTAAAGAAGACAAAAACGGTAACAATCCTAAGGTACAGAAGCTAAAAAGGATGACGGTCCAAACATTTTGCGCATAGTAGATTCGGTAGTCAAACTGGTAAAATTCTATTAGGTGCCACATAAGTTGAAATTCGATCCATCGGTGGATAATATCGATTTTGAGTTTTGGAGTAAGATTAAATAGAGTATCTTACTTCAAACATACGGTTTCAAAATTTAAAATTCGCGTATTGAAAAAAACATTTGTGACATTTTTTGTCATTCAGTTTTTCCTCCCTAGAAAACGCTATTAATTGAATTCAAAATTACTACTTTGTTGCAGTATGTATTTTATAATACCCATATAAGTACAAGATTTGTTACTTATTTGTTTCATTTCTTATGGTAGTTGTCTATATTAGTGTAAAACTAATTCATTGTACTACCGGATATAGATACAAACACCCGCATTAAAATTTGAAATTCAATTGAATTTATGAAGAAAACCTGCCCCTTAATTTATTAATTCAATTATTTACAAGTACAGTTTCTAATTAGTTTAATTTCCGAACCCGCATTAAAGAACATAAGAAATATGTGAAATATGTATTAAACCTGTAACAACCATCACTCATCTATGTATATACCTACATTAGCTTGCATAATGTGACAGTGTTATATTGTATGTATACATAATTTTACTTGAAGCATATGTTCATTTTTTATTGAAATTTTTATATGAAAAATAAGTGTATTAACAAAGTTTATTACCCATTGCAACAATGTATACCAATATGTTGTTATTTTTTTTAGCGTTTTCCATTTATTTAGTGCGATTTTTTTTGCTTTGAGTGCATAACTCGTTAATCAATGCGCAGTAGCTGAGTTTTACGTTATTCATTTATACTTTTCAAGTGAACCTTACTGAGTGCGCACTTTCATGCACTTATTATGATCGTCAGTTCTTGCTATACAGTGTCTCACACTCTATGCCCAGTGTGGAGTTTTATGGAATACCGGATTGCCATATTTACCAGCTGCAGGGGTTATTATAACGTGCAGTTGGACACAAAATGTGCAGTAGGAAAAGCAAATTGTGCAGTGGGAAATTAAAATCTGTGCAGTTATTTTTCATTTATTTCGAATAAACCAAATAAAATTAAAGAAAAAAAACATGAACTAAACATATTAGTCAGTACTATATACTCTTAAAA
Source organism: Harpalus rubripes (assembly GCA_963082715.1). Taxonomy (NCBI): domain Eukaryota; kingdom Metazoa; phylum Arthropoda; class Insecta; order Coleoptera; family Carabidae; genus Harpalus; species Harpalus rubripes. The sequence continues at coordinate 83,861,231 of OY720449.1, forward strand.
TTAGTGACATAGATTTAGAAACATCCTGTGTAAGCACTAAAATTGTACTAGCTTTTCCCTCAGACTCTTCGCTTGTCTTATCCTCATCATTGGCATTGGCCTCAGCAAAAATACCATTAGAGGTGCTCACGCTTATCATTGTGGCTTTCCGGGGATCTCATTCTAACAAAGAAGGCATGTTGTAATAAATATACAAAACCGCATTTTCGGAATCTACCGACAAGATATTCCGAGACACGATTTTATATTTTTTAAATTTAATTCCGAACAAATAGTTAAGAACTAACTCTGGAAGCGTCAGTTTCCGCAACTTTTTTATTTGTGGATGTTTTAGTACTTCGTTATAATCCAACTTGAATTGAATTAAACAAAGATCTTTCACCAAAATATTATAAACCTATACTCTGTTCCATTTAAGCTATTCAGTATTGTAGAGAATAGGGAATACTTTTAACCTCTCTGATTGGCTGAAATTGGAGACAAGAGACAAGTTTATCCAATGTAATTTCGGCTACTTAAAATTGGCATTGATGCGAGCGACATCTGCTGAATGGCTTAAAGGGAATAGAATATACAGGGATTTATTTTCTTGTGCAGTGGAAAAAAATCCTTAGAATAACCTCTGACCAGCTGTAAGTCTACAAGATAGGAAGAGCAAAATATATACCTAAAAATAGATGAAATATTCTGTGTACTTTATTGAATGAATTTATGACTAGTGTATTTTCAGTGTATCTAAACAGGTGGACGAAAAGAAAAATAAACAACAAACAAGAAAATAACACACTGGAGAGTTTAATAATTTACAAAAATAATCCATACAACGCCTCGTTAATCCGAACAGCAAAATGATTCCTGCTACCTAAATGAGGGAATTACTTGGTTTCATGTTCTCTGTTACCTAAATCAGGAAATTCCGTAGATTCACGTATATATTCTGCCACCTAAATGAGGGAAACTATTGATTTCATACTCTATTCTGCTACTTAAATGAGAGAATCCCTTGATTTCATATTCTCTAAAAACTGCTCCAAAAGTCCTGGACTAAACTTCTTACACCACCTCTTGATGATGGTTGGACCGAAGACGATAATCTTCCACTATTACAGTGGAGGGACAGAATGGAGTTGGCGGGTATAGAAAGACAAATAAACAAGGTTACTGCGCTAATAAACCAAATTTCTGAAGATGTCACACGACAAGAAGCTCTTCAATGGGCTATCGGACATGAAGAACCATGGGAATCCACAAATGGTATGGATATTTTGGAACATATTCAGAATGAATCAAGCTCCAATGAAGAAGTAGAAGTTTTGAAACGTGTTTGAAGTGGGCTGAAGAAAATGATGAATCGGAACACCACATTCTAATTTTATCGGAAATGAAAAAACGAGCCAAAAAGGCAGCACAAGCGAACATTAAACAGAGCAAAATCATCGAATTTTTCACAGTTTCTTAGATTTACTATTGACTTTAATATAGATTTATGTAATATACCTACAGGTATGTACTTTATTTTGTTATTCAGTTGTTTTTTACCTCTCGCTAAGAGAGGTATTGAATTCATGCTAAAAATCGCATATCCAGATTTTAGTGAATAAGCACGTTTTAAGGTCCCTAGAATCCGATTATAACATTTTTACTATGATGTCCGTACGTGTGTGTGTGGATGTTGGATCCACGATTTCTCAAATACCTACTATAGGACTTAAAACATTTTTAACTACGGATTCCTCACTCTAACAATAATGGGAAGAGTTAATTAACTTTTGGTAACAATTGGACAACCGGAAGTAGTAGTTACAAGAAAATATCATCTAAGTATTATTTATCGAAAATTTATGTAAATACTTATATTAAAGAACGTTAAATTGTTTATTCGATAAACATAAATTCATTATTATATCTTGTATAGATTTAGAGATAAAGAAATGCATATAAAATAATTTGTTGTAAAAAACTACTTCAAGGCAAGAAATTCAAATGTTTGTAATTGACACATAGATGTCACTGTCAAAAATATTTGTATGCCTTTGTCAAAAATATTTGTACATCATTATGAAGATTATGAAAATAAAAAAAAAGTCAACAACACAAAAGAATATAAGTAAAAAAGAATATAAAAGAAATTTGCGAAAAAATTACGAATATAAAGAAAAATAAAATGAAAGTAGAAAAAGAACATTTCAGGATATTGAATATAAAGAAAATGTATGTATTGTACACAATTTATATTAAAATATCCCATAGATTTTGCAAATATATGTGAGAATTATTTTGTAGTGAGACATGAATATATGTACTTGTATTTAAAACTATTTTTCGTTTAATGCATACAAATATCTGGCGAGAGGTTATGTGCTGGTCACATCAGATTTATTATTGTGAGAATGTGGAAATTCTTAGAAAATTAAGGAAAAGAAAAATAATTTTTTTGGTTCTCAAAATACGAAACTTTTAAATGAGATCATATATTTTTTATTTGCTCGTTCGTTAGAGAATTTAATTCTGAATTCATAATTATGGATATACACGTATTTCATATTGGTTATGAGATTAATTATAATTTAGTATTAATAAAATGATATGTTCAATATATTATTAAGTTCATTATAAGTCTATTCATGCACACAACAAAATATTCAAATAATTTCGAAATAAATTATACAAGACAATAAAACAACTACATCATAGTTCATATCATACAAGTTAGTGAAACAAAAAAAGATGAATTTCATGAACACTATATAAAATTAACCTCTTGTCCTGATGTTTTGTTACCCTTTACCCTGCAACCCCTTCACCGCTGGGTCGTGAGTACAAAGTCCTCGGCATCGCCATATCTTTATCTTGCTTGTCGCAAACCGGCCATATATCTTTATACAAAATGTGCCAAAAACATTCTCGCCCACATAAATTAAAACAAGTGCGCGCCCTGGACAGCCAGGCTCTCAAGATGACACAGAAAAATGACCCCGGCTTTGGCCGTTATCGCAGGGTGACAACGCGAGAAGACGATTCCAGGTACCACGACGTACGCGTACGTGGAAGAGAGATTTCTCAAATTTTAAATGAATTGCTCATACAGACATATATTGTTGTATGTAATAATTTAATAAAAATATAACCTTGGTATTGTTTTGCAATTAACCATTCAGTACTAAGGAGATAAAAAATCTAATTTTACAACACTGATAGCGAACCATATCTTCAATGCGATGTAGTTTTTTAATACCTTGTCTCATTTATCTCTGGGCGATGTTAAATCTATACTTTTTAGATCATCAGAATTATTCTTGTCTGAAACTGTTGTTTTTTTCGAAATTTTGCCTGTGACGTCAGAAAGACATTAGCCAATGACAAAACTGGAAAGATGATAAAAAACAAATGTATCATACATCAACGTCTATGATTGCTTTAATGACAACTGTGTGACATAAGGTGTGACTTATAGTGCAGCGTGATTTTTGGTTCTTTAGCGCAGTTCTTAGTTATTTATTATTATATTATAGCGTTATATTTCATATTTTAATGCCCCAGTATTATAAAAGATGGATAAGTAAAGAACTAACAAAGAACAATTTACTCCTGAAGATAGTTTATTCCAGAGATTTTCGTCAAAACAAGAATAAAAATACTAGCTAAGTAAATCTACAGAGTAAATTACTCCACCGATGTTCGAGGAAGTAAATTTTATTTTATAAAATAAATTTGACACATGTGAACATTAATTAAATTAAATTCAATATAAATTTCATCCCATGTATTATTTTTACATTTATTTATCCTCAACATGTTTGCTTTGTCTATTTCTGAGTAATTTTTCCCCGTTCTCTCTTTTTTTCATTTTAGTTGAGAGCTGACACTTTATGACACACACACTTTATTTTCTATATTGACTTTTGGATTTATTTCGTGTCAGCAACATACAGAATACAATATTATTAAAACTTATTCCAGCGACACATTGTCTGGAATAGATCCTCTTCAGTTGGAGATTGACATTATCGTCAGTCTTAAGAAATACAGTCTAGTAATGTTTTATCCTGGATTTATCAACCTCTCTTATGCTCCAGTAGTGCAAAGATTAGCCGGTATAAGAAACTGTGGCCTGAGTGCATCATTTTCCAGCTAAAAAATTAAATGTATTCAATAGTTCTTATTTAATTATATAAATATTTATATTTACATCAAAATGATCTTTACAACAAAGAAGTTTTGATTTTATGTTTTTATCTTTACTTGCGATAACCATTTCTTTATTCGTTTTGAGGCACAACTAGAAATATTTTTCCCTATTATCTTTTTTACAGCCATGTTTGGTTATTTCCAAATCGTTCCAAATACAAAAATCAGTAGTAGTTGACGGCTGTCATGATTGTCATTCGTTTAAATTCCGTCGGTGGCAAATGTAAGCCACACCCTCATTGGTTAGATCATTTCGAACGTCATCAGGCGAAAGGGGAGCGGAAATTCAAACATTATAATTTCAAACACAATATTCTCATGAATAAAGAATAATACGAAAAAAATTAAAAATAGAGGCTAAATATTTTTTCTTATGCTTTTGAATAAAGCAAAGAAAACCGTGCAACACCTCATTGAACATTTCTCAATATTTTTGTTATGTAAAGATGTAAATTTATTACGTTTGAATTTAGAAAGAAATGCTCTATCGGATGAGCCTGAAAAATATATACCACCCCATTTAAAAAAATAACATCGTGTTGTAACTTGAAAACCACTGAATTAAAAAAATATTTTCTTATTTAATCGAAAATCCCCCTTAAGTCTTCTATAATATTGTCTTATAGTATTTTATTATATCTTTAATAATATATAAATTATTTGAGCTTGATTTGCTGTTGCATCCTGTATATGCTGCGTGCTTTCAATATCTGTAACTCTGCAACCCACGTAATTAACGAAAAAATTATGAGACATTTTTTGTAGTCAATACCATCTACTTTATTTTCAATAACTTGGTATTTTTCTCTAAAGTTGATCCAAACCGAGATATTAACGATAAATTTAATTGACTTATTTTTTAACCAATCGATGCAAAACACTTGAAAATTCAACCAATAGTGATAGTTAAGTTTATTATCTTTTTAATATTTATATATTGTTTAATAAACATATTTTAATTAATAATAATTCTTTGATTTTTACATTTCACCCAAATAAACAAAAAAGGTTGATTTGACGGAAAAAATACTTGTTTTTATGTTAGGTTAAAAACTTTTAAATATCACCTCGTACATGTATTTTCGATTGGTATTGGTTTCAGAGTGAAGAAATACAAAATAAAAAACAAGATTAAATAATCTCACTTCTCTCAATTAGTAAAGCAGAGTTAAAGAAATTAGTTTGCATCCAATATCCAATCCAATTTAATTTAAATATGATTGGAATCACGCAGCTATTGGTTTTCACAACCTGTTTGTAAAATTAGCACTGCGTTATAATAATATTTGAATAATATATTTTAATGATTACACTGCAGTAGCTATTTAATTTAAATAAATTCCATTAATTTCAGAGATGAATTTGAAATTCGATTAGCGAATTAGTGCATGTTTATCAGTGCACATATATCAAATAAATAAATCAATGTGTCATCAAATTTACATTAAGTATTTGCAGCATCATTCACGCATATCATAAACACACAAAAATTATATTTAAAATACTCTAACGTTACTATTATCGTGGGGTATTTGAATTCAGTATGTTTTCAAAAGTTTTGAAATACAGCAGACGTAGAACTCAAAATTATCATAGTAATAATATACGAAGAGAATGTGAATAAATTTATTATTTTCTAATTTATTGAACTCTCGGATTATATAATTAGATTTTTTGATTTGGCTCAGTTGGTAAGCCTGTTTTCTGTTTTGACAACTACAACACACTTTGACAATATATATATATATATATATATATATATATATATATATATATATATATACATATATTTACTATTTATGGTATTTCTAGAAGTGGTTTCTATAATTTTTTGGTTTATTTCATTATCAGAAATGGCACAAAATTGGTATTTTTTGCTCATTTTACTTATGTGTTTATTTATTATCAATCTGACCTACAGGATGTAATATCCCAATTACAGGTAGATTATATAAAAAAGCAATAAAAATACCTTAATTAGCACAAGTAGCAATGTAATAACAAAATAAATATAATATTGGTTTTCATAGCACACATATAACAAAATAATTATTTGAAGCATTATACCTCATAGTAACAATATACAGCATTCTTAAACTTCACGAACGAGCCAAAAAAGATGTCAATGTAATGTGGCAGGGTATTAAAATTTTCACATAACATTCTAACTGATGATTTTAATTCATAATTAGTACGCGCTATACTGCAATGAAAGGTTCTTTTAGCACGAGAATTATGTCTAGGAACATATATTGGTATTTTCGCAAGTATAACTGGATCATTCACGATGCAATGTAAAACCTTATACAAAAATACAGATAACTGAATTTTTCTCCGCTTATTGAGTGAGACTATATTAATTTCTGTAAGTAAGATGTTGATTACTATCTGACATATGTCAACAAAAACAAAAGTTATAGAGATTATTCCCGGGGATAATCTCTAGAGCTTTATTCTCAGTATGATAATGACAGGATTGGTTGCGCAGTCACGTGAAAAAACTGTATTTCACCAACTCCGAATTGATTTGGTTTAATGGTTGAAATGCTGGTTTAAAATTTAAATATTTGTAAATGACTTAGTTCATATTTTTCAAAGTTATTAATACAATTGCAATGAAATTTTGTTACCAATATAGTTAAAAATTAATGTATATTTCAACGATAGCTGAAGATGGGCCTGCCTTAAGCTCGAAACGTCCGTAATAAAGAACTTTTAAACTACACGTTTTGGACCATTTATGCCTTCTTTCATCATCTTTAAACAATTCAACGATTGGTCCTTCAACCCTTTACTCTTCGAACACGTTTTAAGGTCCCTAGAATCCAATTTTAACATTTTCACGATGATGTCTGTGTATGTATGTGTGTATGTGTGTTGTGGATCCTCCACTCAAATACTATCATTCAAAAAAATTAGAAATCTTGTATTTCGAACTTTTTCTGTATTGGAAAGAGCCCATTAGATATTGGTGAAAATCGGATAACCGGAAATGGCACTTTACTAGAAGCTCAAAATAGTTTTTCTTCGAAAAATACCTTTATATGTTATTATAAAAGTTAAAGATTACTATATTTTCTATAGATTTGCATTAATACTTTTTTATATATTTTATGGACAAATTTATAAAATTATCTATAATTTAAATCCCAGAGTCTACGCTTTAAACAAACAAAACGCAGTTATTCAAATGTATGTAGGTGACAGATAAATGTCACTATCAAAGTACTAATCATTTCAAAATAATATTAGTAATGTTTTAAAAAGGAAAAAGTAAATAGAACAATAGAAAAGGAATTCATTACAGTTTCCAGCATAAGTAAATATGTAGGTATGTATTTAGATTAATATAAATTAACGAAAAAAAAAAATATTTAAGCTAATCCTCATTTTTGGATTAGTGAATTCCATTCTATCCCGGTATTTATTTAATCTTCATTTTATTTTAGTTCCGGTGGCTCAATGGTTAGAGCAACGCCTCATGTTATGAGTGCCCTCGGGGCTATGGGTTCGAATCCCACTAAGGCATGGATGTGTATGAATGTGAACCCACTCTGTAATTGGTATTTAATCCTGTTGAGGGATTTAAAAATGGTAGTTACTTGGATTAAATTAGACTATATTATCTTAATCTTTTTTGTGACTCGAGCTGTAAATGGCGGGAGTTATTGTGATGGCCACACCAGATTTTTTTTATGAATATCTCTCCCTTGATGCATAATATACGATTTTAAAACTATATACAACACATTATATATTTTTAATACAGTGTGTTCAATAAAATTTCTAACTCGGAGTAGGCTATGAACAGAGAAACGTATGTTTGATCATTATTCCATTCAAAAGTCAAGATGTCAAAATTGATCTTGAAATGTAATTTTAAGGAGAAAAGACAATAAAGAAGGATACAGTACATTGAAATTCGTCGTTTTCTAATTTGTTTTCATTTCTAAAATAAGTTTCAAGAAGAAATCTTTGATTTCTTTAGATAACATTTTTAAAAATACGTTTCTTTGTTCATAGCCTACTCCGAGTTAGGATTTTTTTTGAACACACTGTAGTAAAATAATTAGACTATTATTTACGAAAGAAGACTATTCAAGTTCATTTGTTCGAAGAAAGAATACACATCACTTTATAGCAGTAGCTTAGCAACAATTTTGTATTAGAAAGAGATAGATTATTTAAGTTATGTCTATTTAATTTATGTGGTGTGACAGATTTACGTAAATAGTGGCATTACTTTCTAACACACTAAAAATAATAATGACATATGTCGTAGAATTACAGATACCTAATTATCAACTACACTGCCCTCTGTGCTAATATCTACCCAGTGGCGTTGACGTTTAAATAAAATTATTATGCCTTGGTTTATAGTTAAGTCTATGTTTTTATATTTTGCAAAAACATAAGTGAAGAACATAAATCTTTCAGAAAGGCATTATTTAGAAGAAACATAATTTTCAAAAGAATTACTCTTAGTTTATCAGTTAACATGTGTCCATAAATATTTCATGCTGCAAGCCTATGTATACGAAATGCAATGAAGTTATCTGCAAGTAATATTATATCAGACGGCTCACAAATGACCTTGAATAGTCATCTTTCGTGAATAATAGTTTATTTACCAGAATCAGAGTAGGTATGTAGAATACAATATCTTCTACCTTGTGTAAATACGTAAATGAATAAAACGTTGCCATATTTGTGTGTCTCCTCCATCTGTCTCATCCCCGTTCGATTGCAATCTCCCCGGCGCCATATCTCGTACGTTATATCGGGAAGTGCACCCTCAGCAGCAGGCGTCGCCAGCGCCGCCATAGCGTCGCGATCGCGAGCCACCGCCGGCGTCCGTACCACGCCACGCTTGTTATACATTTCCACTGCTACACTGCTCTGCATGATAAATCGCGGATATCAGCCCGAATGCCAACCAGAATGCTGACCCGACAAGAGTTTTTCGCTTTCCATGACTTTTTCCAGGATAATGTTAACATTCCAGAGACTGATCGTGCTGATAACATTCATATGGAAGGACCTTCCAATCGATAGATGTGCCTGTAGTATGACTGCAAAAAGCAGATAAATCTACTTCTTGCGCACAAGATGTTAATAACAAACTAAATGCAACCAGCGAATTATTTACATTTCTCTTTCTATTTCGGTGTTCTTATGAGTCTATAAAAGCACTGATAACACGTCGTTAAGAAGATCTATAAGCGCTCTGTTTGGTACAATGTATTAATGTATACAATCAGACAAAATACAAATTGTCAAAATATGAAATTTCAATTGTTAGCGGAACAACATAACATGAAAAAATCTGATGTGGCCAGCACATTACCTTCCGTCAGTTCTATGTATTTTGTACAAATCTCATACAGAAAGTTCCTTGCTAAAGATTATATTTCTTGTACTTTACCTTCCGGCAGTTGCATGTATTTTATGCAAATTCCATACAGAAAATTTATAGCAAAAGATCCTATATTTCCAGTAAAATTATAAGACAAACACAATATGTCAATTTCACTTGACACTGACATCTTTCAATCAAAATTTTCTTAATATAGTAGCTGTTTCCATAGCTATGGCTACTTTATGAAATTTAATTTCTTTATAATATTTTAACTATAAAATGCAGTCAAATCGTATAGAGAATAAAATATTCTTTAATATTTATAATAACATTAAATGTGAAAAAATGATATTTAACATAGTTTTTTCAACAAAAACTGTTAAAATCTTCAAATGAGGGTACTTCCGGTTGTGCAATTCTAACTAAAATCTAATCAGCTCTTCACATGGATGTAACGAAGAGAAATACGAAAGAATTATAATTTTTAGAATTGTAGTATGGAAGTTATCGTAGACGAAAATTTTGTTACACACACACACACACATACTCACACACACACTCACACACACACACACACACTCACACACACACTCATACACACACACACACACTCACACACACATTCACACACACACACACACACACACACACACACACACACACACACACACACACACTCACACACACACACGCACGCACGCACGCACCTTACCTAAAGGTGACGGAAGGTAAAAAACATACGAAGTCATATTTTTGACGTATTTGAAAAAATATTTTTATAAAATTAGCTAAATAATATAAAAATCTGATGTGGCCAGCACATTACCTTCCGTCAGTTCTATGTATTTTGTACAAATCTCATACAGAAAGTTCCTTGAATAAGATTCTATTTCTTGTACATATATTAGCTTAAGACAGTTATATGTGTTTTATACAAATTCCATACAGAAAGTTTCTAGCGAAAGATCCTATATTTCCAGTAAAATTATAACAAACATACTGTCAACTACACCTGACACTGACACCTTCAATCAGAATTTTCTTAATATAACTGCTGTTTCCAGACTTATAGCATAGCTGGCTAATATAAGATATTTAATTTCTTTATAATTTTTTAACTCTATATCCATTTAATATGAAGTATAAAATGCATTCAAATCGTATAGAGAATAAAATATTCTTTAATATTTATAATAACATTAAATGTGAAAAAATGATATTTAACATCGGTTTTTCAAGAAAAACTGTTAAAATCAAATGAGGGTACTTCCGGTTGACCAATTATAACCAAAATTTAATCAGCTCTTCATATGGATGTAACGAAGAAGAATAGGGGATTCCACCAATTTTTTTTTATTATTTTATCAGAAAGTACAAATCCGGTAAAATATTCTATTAATAAGCGAGTTATGGTCCCTCGAATTTTGAAAATATAGATGTGACGTCACGAATATAAGTTTTTATATAAAACTGTTTTCTTCGTGGATCTAAATGTTCTCGAAATGCATGCTATTTCTAAATTATATATTTATATTTTGCGTTCATAATGAAGTCATTACGATAAGCAATTGCGTATCGTAATGACCTTCATTTCGATACGCATTTTTTTGTTTTAGACGGTTGGTACTAGATGACGTTTCTTTAACCCATTTTTACCTAATTTATTTTTAGTTAATTGACAATTAATTTTAATAATATAATATCGATATTATTATTATTTTTTTTATTTAGGGAAGATTATTTACATGAAAATGTACAAATGGTTACAAATATAATCACAAATTGAGTAAGTAAATGTTATTGTAGAAGGCGCAAAATATAAAAAATAGTATAAAGAACTCATTTTATAAGACTTTCTTTCGCACTTGTCAATTAGAAAACTCGCTGACGCTCGTTTTCTAAATTTTGACGCGTGCGAAAACAACATGTCTTATGAAACACGTTCTTTAATATACTATTATAAAAAACAAATTAATATTATAACACTGTTTATTTTTACATAGCCACCTATAATATTTGTTTAAAAATTATTTCTAATATTTCTAAATTACCTCATTACATAAAAAAGTTAAAGAGGGGGGGGGCGTCTTCCCAGACTCAGCCTGTATAAGATGAACATATGGTTTATAATTTCTATTGCAATTTCTAAATAAGTATCCAGTGCTACCCATAAGTGTAATTCTCGGTGTCTTGTCGTACAATCACCCCTATCACATATCCACTGCATCGTGACCTCCACCCCTTGGCTTGGATGTTTTTCAGTGGCCCCGGGTCGCCGTGGCCCCCACCGCCACCACCGCCACGGCTGACATAGACGAATGAGTTTCATTTCACGCTGGGCCGCGCCCTCCCCGCGCGCTCCTCGCCAAGCGGATGATTTACCGTGCTACAATGTGGTAACCCATGATTTATCGCTGCCGAATGGCGGCGAGTGCGAGTGCCCGTGCCTGTGCAGCTCTCTGCCGCCCAGAATCAAAACTATGAACGAGGATGGCAGCAGGGGAGAAATACAAGTGGATAGGATAGGTGCCGATAAGAATAAGGAGGAATGCTAAAGAAAATGAGAAATGGAAAAAGTAAATGTGTTTGTAATTGTACTAGCTTTGGAGACATACTTACTAATAATGGGGTCATGGTACATTATCTGTTTTTATTTTCTGAAAAACTACCGGCTATTCTAAATAACGTTTTTATATAGTTAATAACCGAAAATAACTTTCTGTGGCACTTAATATTTCGCACTATTAATATAGGTTAAAAATATGACTAATTTTATGATTTAAATTGTCTATTGTACTAAAACCTTTGAGACTTTACTGAAATTTCTGCAGTGATTATTATTCAAATAAGTTTTTTTTTTTTTTGTTTAATAACAGCCATATTCATAGTAACTAAGATAGACCCGGTTTAAACTAGGTCCAAGTAAATTAGGTTTAAACTAGGTCTAACTTAGACCACCCTGGACTTATTCATAGTAAATTTTAGACCCAGTTTAAACCTAGTCCACGTAGATCGAGTTTAGCTCTTATAATAATAATAATAATAATAATAATAATAATAATAATAATAATAATAATAATAAACTCTTGTATCCATCTGGACATGGTCTGTGATGAATATGAAGTAAGATCCAGACAAATATTCGAATATTTTCAAATGTCATTTAGTTGTCAATGTAAAAATTAATACTTAATATTATCTAAAATAAGAATAGTATGTAGTACAACAATAGGTTTATAGGAGCGTGTATTCATATGTACGAGTATACATGAGGAAAAATGGGAGACAAAAAATTTATAAATTAAAATATTAATAATTAATAAATAAAATTGCTCGAGGCTAACGGCGGTACTGGTTTTGACAATATATCAGAACTTTTGTTTGGGTATGAAACTGGTTGCAATTTACAGGAAACGTGTGAAATTAATTAAAAATCATTTATTGATACTCCAAATTTGTCTAACACGTTAATTTTTATATAAAAATATTTGACAACTACATGTGAGGTTTAAAGCGTTTTCGTTTCCGGGCCTATTGTGATTTTATCCAAATATGCTACATTACATATAGCATTATTTAATTCAGTATTACCTTCATCTGAATCTCTGTCTCTTTCATTTTCTAAAATTAAATACAAATTTCAATCAGATAATTTCCAGATATGATAAAAGTACCTTCAACATTGACATCTGATCTTTTCTTCTTATTCTACATCATTTATGTTGCACAAATAATGTCTTGAATATCCTCAATTTTATTCATTTATAGTATATTCCGTAACTTAACCGCGGTGACCAAGGTTCTGGTTATGCGTTCCGTAATGTAACCAAAACATAATTTCAGGATCGCGGTTCAATTTCGGATTGTGATTTTCGTGACCACGACGACCACAAATTTTTTGTGGTTCTTGTGGTCATATTTTTATTTCTTATAATATAATAAATAATATTGTATAAACATATAATTACTTCATACTATATACTGATATGTATAATATTTACGTTAGTATAAGGATAGACAAAAGTTATGTTGTCACTTATTTCTAGTGACGCGGTGGTTCCCTGCATTGCCGACATAAATTAACCAAGATGTTCCGAATCACAACCACTTTTCAGTGACCATAACCTGACCACTTGAACCATAACCACGGTCGTGGTTAAGTTACGGAATATACTATTAATATCAAAATTATCAATTTGACAATTAATAAATATTTTTTATCTTACGAATGCATTTATTTTAAAGCACACTATATATTCGTTACAATGACAGGACTTAGACCTAGTTTAAACTAGGGCTACGGTCGGTCTAAATTTTAGACTAGGTTTAAACTAGGTCTAAGTCAACCGTTACTATGAAAAAACTGCTTAAATATAACGACTGCTAGTGTGAACAGCTGATTAAAGGCATTGTTATTAATCTGTCAAATGGTTTATGGATTATTTTGGAGAAAAATATTTCAAATAACTGCTATAGAAAAATTAATTGTATGCATCTTTTATTAGACATATTTTTCTTAATTAATAATATCCTCAGCAGTTATACGACTTCAAAAGTGAAAGATTTTCAGTCATCGAGAGCCAATATCTTAGTTGATAGAGCACTATCCCGGCAAGATAGGTGCCTCGGGTTCGAATCCCAATGGCTCACATTTTTTCACAATTTATTTCAAATCATAAGCGATTGAACGAGAAAACATAATGCTAGTCAACTGCTCGCTAATCACCCTTAATCAGTTGTTCTAACGTTCAATGTTTTTATTAGCCTATTACGCGATCAATTTAATTTTGCTCAAAATTACCTGTGAATGTGTAACTAATAAACTTAGGTGTGAGTATTTTCAAATTAATACATTCTTCAAAAAATGCCTAATATATTTTTGAACAAGAAATTCATATTTAGCTATAAATTTTGTTTAGATGTGAAAAAAAAATACAAAAAAATAATAATGGTCTACTTATGCTTTAAAAATGACTTTCCATTATGTTTGGTATGGAGGTATTGCATATCCCTCTCCTCATTAAACGGGTAAAATTGGAGTTTTTTAATCGTTTGACGATTTGCATTATTAAAATGGTTGTTCGTAGCTGTAGCTGAGAACAATCTGGTATCAAAGGCCGCGGGCTGCACTCCGTACAGAGAAGAATAAGAAGCGTGTGGCAGACATAAATCATCGCCTAATAAATACCAATTATAAGGTAACTGAAAATGCATCGCCAAGATGTAGAGAGATCCTGTACCCTGTGCGATTTCAGCACGGGATGATTCCACCAGTTCTCCAGTTTTTAAATACGTTTTCATATCTGTGAATTAATGCAAGAAAAACCAATATCAACGTAATTTTGGATTTGAGGAATTAAAAATTAATAATAAATTTGTATTTATTTGATTGGACAACAAGAAAACAAATTTAAAATGTCATATAAATTATTCCAAGATTTCTAGTCAAATTAGCTTTTGTTTTAGGTAGGTACCTATTTATATACGAATCCAAAGTCATAGTAATTCGCCCGGTTTACATTTTCAACAAATTATAAAATTTACACCAATGGTTAGAAATTTCTAAAAAATCAATGACTGATGATAATAGTTCGACTGGTAGGTATTTTACGGGTCTCCTTCTAGTGCAGATTTAGCTTCTACTGAGACCTTTTATTTCTGGAACAATGAAAAAAATTTTCGTATAACAAAAAAATTTAATTAGTACTATAATTATATAGTTTTGTTCCTTAGGGAATTTGTGTGAATTTCAAGTTAATTATAAAGTAAAACACTTTTTAATACGCATTGCTACGTATTTTAATGGTTCTCTTTAAAACAACACTTAATATTAATTAACAAAATTGATGTTGGCCTTGTACATAGTAAAGGAAATATTGTAATCGCGAAAAATTTCGGTTTTCAGATTTCAACGGAAATATCCATTTTGGCCATCCCTGAATCCATTTTGACTAATTTCGTCGTGACGTCTGTACGTACGTACGTATCTCATATAACTCAAAAACGGTAAGCCGTAGAAAGTTGAAATTTTGTATTTAAGACTGCTATAACATCTAGTTGTGCACCTCCCTTTTTGGTCATTACATAATTTCCAGAAATGGTACTTTATTTGAAGCCTATAATATATTTTAATGCAAAACTTTTTTAAAATATAATCCAAAACTTTTCAAATTTGATATATAAGACTTTTATGTCAATTGGAATAACTTAGCACATTTTGGTAAAACAGGCTAACCGGAAGTGATATATTACCTGAAGTTGTTAACAGTTTTTCTTGAATAAAATGGTTTCATTTTGATTTTAAAAATAAATGCTTCAAATAAGAATTTTAGAGAATTAAATTCTGCGTCTAGCATATCAAGTATTATTAATTAGCCCGTTGTATAAGCGAGATATGTAAATTTAAACTTGTATACTTTTTGGTTTTTGTAATGAAGTTTGCGATGGATTAGGACTAAAAATAACAAAAAATTAAAAAATAGATGTTAATGTCAAATTACGTCAAATACGTGCAATTTTATAATTGGTCGTGTGGTGTCCACATCCAATTTTTTTTATATATTTACTGATCTGTACTAAAAGTTTCAGGCCTATACAGAATAGGGTCATATAGCACCCGCATTTATTTTGTGTCTTTGAACTGTATTTATTTTGAGATTTTATACACTTCAACAGGTCTTTATATAAATCCGCGCCAATTTTTAAATTATTATACCTTAGACCTGATATCCGGGACAAGTGGCGTCCCGCAAATACTTTGGACGAGACGGATCAAAAAAACTGAAGAAGCGGGACGTCTTGGAAAATCCGGGACAGTTGGCAACCCTAGATGAAACCCAAAATTAAATGGCGGAATTCTTGAATACCATATTCAGTTTTCGTAAGTTTAAAATCTATATTTTAAACTAATCGAAAGAAATTTGAAGAAATTTCTTACCATTTGCGTAGGTTCTATAATTTGTTTGTTGGAAAAATAAATTAAATAAAAATTTGTAGAGTAAA
The DNA here is from genome assembly GCA_963082715.1 of Harpalus rubripes. Lineage (NCBI taxonomy): Eukaryota > Metazoa > Arthropoda > Insecta > Coleoptera > Carabidae > Harpalus > Harpalus rubripes. The sequence continues at coordinate 83,877,780 of OY720449.1, forward strand.
ACCAACTTTTGTTTTAAATATTTTATAATAGTTTCCATTTTTTATCCAATCTGATTTTATTCGCAGATTTCGTAATAACAATAAAATTATACAGTTGAAGGTGCTTTTAAGGCAGTCGTGAAGAGAGCACCACAAATTGAGCTTTTTGGAAATAATAATCTGTGTTAATTAGAATTATTTGACGACAATATAACAATGAAATTCCATCCTGGGATGAATTAGCAAGGGCCGAATAAGGTGGTGCATCTTCCCTATTCCCTGTCCTGTTTAAAATCTGTTTAGCGTTGGGTAATGACTCACATGAATCACTTGTGTGACACGTAATGCAGTGAAGCGGGTCAAGTATCAATTTTTAAAGTTGCACAATTTATCAATCACGGCATTGCACGGCACGGTTCGGGTTCGGGTTTTAATACCTGTGATTTGAGCGCCGCGCCGGACTCGAAGTCCGGGCCATAACTCATGCGCGTCACGAGTCCGCGATGCACTTAACAACCCACAATTCATACGCGGACGCGATAACCCAACCGAAAACAAAACTCCAACAAAACGCAAACGCAATGCGAAAAACAACCACAACACTTACCTACAATGCCACAAACCGATTTATTCACCTACCTATGTACACAGGTGCAACATACAAAATACCTACAATACTCGTATTGTTTTGTTACACTTCTAAATTATAAAAACAATAACATATGATAACGTATGGTTCTAATGTTTTGAGAAAATTTTTAGATACTGATAACTTTTTTACAACTCTTTTTCTTTTTAAACTATTTATTACAATTACAATTAACAATAAGTATAACAATTAATATTTAATATTTAAATTATTGATAATAGACCATTATCTTCAATGGCCCTTAATTTTCTTCTGACTTGCCCCATCATCCTAAGGACAACATCTGGATCGATTTTTCGAATATTTAGGTAAATGCGACGTCGTAATTGTTCTTCATTTGCGGCTTCCCATCCCTTGTCGTACACTTTTCTGCTCAATATTCACCAAAATTCTTCTATTGGTCGAGTTTGAGGTACATTGGGAGGATTGTCCAATTTCGGAACAAAGTCTACGTTGTTTTCATTATACCAGTCTCGTTATTCTGGCGTAATGGCATGAAGCTAGATCAGGCCAAAAAATTATATCATTGGCGTGATGTGTATTTAAAAATTGAAGCAATTTAGAGAGGAATCTTTGAATATAAAGTTGTGCAGTTAAGGCTTCTCCTCGAACACGACTAATGTACGGATGCGAGATATATCCGGCTTCAGAAATGACACACCATACTACAATTTTATCATCAAATTTACATTTACCTGTGAACTTGACAATGTCTGGTGTATTTTCCATGTCATTAGTATAAAAACCATCGTTTCCTTTCATCTCTGAATAGAACAGAGTAAAATATTTCTCGTCATCCATTACAGTAAGTTTATTGAAAAAGTGAATGCGCCGTAACGCACGACAACATCTAGGGATTCATTCTAATTGGGCCACGGTATATTTTGGTGCCTTTCTACTTTTTCGAAACACTACGTCATTTCGAGAAAGTGTTCTAAAAACAGTGGTCTTCGAAACATCGAATCTTCTGACTACAGTTCGTTGTGACAATTTGTTGGCTGCAATTAAACTTTATTCTCGCATGTGGCTCAAAATTTTTTGTCGACCACTTTTGTGCAAATTAACACAGGGTATACCTTCTTCACAATCTTTTATTGTCCGATAAATTGTTGCCACAGAGATATTGTGCTCGCGATAAACTGCAACAATATCACACTTCGCCCAACAAGATTGTAAATTCCTTTACGAATATCTGGCCTATGTGACATTTTGCTGCATCAAATCGAAAAAACTAAACTGTCAAAATGAAAACAAGTTAATTGTGATATTTTGTTTCCAGCGACAATTGGAATAAATCGTAGAAATGGGTATAGGATTTATTTAAACAAAGAAAGAAGAAACATTTAGGCTGGATTTCAAATAATTATTCTATTTCGTATAAATACAAAACATCTAAAAAAATTTATCAAAACTTTAGGACCATACGTTACAAATGATAACTTAGGATTAGTCCAGTGGTAAGTCGCTGTATCACATCAAAAAGTAACGGAAGGGTTTAATTTCTGGCTAAATTCAAGAAAAACCACTGTCAATATTAAATAATTTTGGGAAAAAGTGATAAAATCAACAACTTTCCTTCTATTTCTTAAACTTGCTACCAATAGTCTTTTGGAAAGCTTTGATATACGTATTTAGTTTTTACCTCCCGTCATACCGTAGGTAAGGGAGGTAATGTTATCGGTCCAAAAATTCGATGGTGAGTTTTCAGTAAATAAGTACGAATTAGGGTCCACAAAACACGTTTTTACTATTTTTACGATGATGTCTGTTGTTTTAGCCAATTAAACAATCTCATTTTCGTTGATCTTGAAATAAGTAACAAATTTTGTTCATTAACATGATTTTCTTTTTAGTTTTGTTTATAAGTAGATGATTTTGGGTAAAGTTCAAAATATTTATTGTGTTTTAAAGGCATGAATTCATATCTCTGTATGGGCAATGAGCGAACAATCATCCCTTGCTCTATCTGTATGAATGTAACGAATATGAATTATGAACCGGGTTATGCGAGTCCAGCGGCAGCAGTGCCGTGTGTGCTTGCGCATGTGTGCTCGCCTCGTAAATCACAATACAACAGGATTATCGAACTTAGCAATAACAAGATTACGGAACACACTATAAATACACGCGAAACGTACCAACCAACCGGAGTTATTTACTGCATGAAGATATCCACCTGGTGAAGGCATACCAATATACACATTATTAAATTACTGGTAATTCTATTACCAACAATCATCGATGATTGAATTCTCTAATGACCGAAGAATTATGATGCCATGCTAAGAGTAAATAATGATTCAGATGATACTAACTATAGGAGGTGGACTGAAAAGACTAATGTATAATCGGTAGTAATAATCTTTCCATAAACATATCAGGATCGACCATGAGCGCCCATAGGGGGGGGGGGCAAGAGGGGGCACTTGCCCCCCTGGCTTTTCTCTAATTTTAAGAATTTTAAAAGCAAAACTACCATTTTTATTTGTTTTATTACGGCTACTTATGTCTCATCCTAATGTCCGTACATCGCCCTGTTGTTTTCTTCTTTCGTTATGTTTCCTAACGTTCAAATCTTCATCATGAAGTTAGCGTAGATAAGCTTCGCGTGCACACAATTTAAAAGATACATCCGCAGTACAAATTATAAATAAAAATATTACCAATACCATAGCTCAACCTATTCCGATTCAATAAATTACTTAGATTCCTTAATTAGTTCTTTAAATTCTCGGTTTTCGAATGATAATAATATTGCCTTTTTGCTCTATAATTTGCATCCGATTAATTTAAAACAAATAAACTATAATAATTTTACTAAACTAGCTCAAGAGATTCATTCATATTATAAAATTGATAATTTTTTAGAAAAATCTTTAGCATGGCACGAATATTGGGTTTTAAATAAAAAAATGATTATTACTAAAGAAACTGCTGTAATATAACTTTTATAACATTGTACATTTTACCCAGCAATCTCCAAAGCTTTAGAATTTTTTTCCCATAAATATTTATGTTGTTTTATATTTTTAAGAATATACTTATTTTTAGTATATTATATTTTTGTATTCTTGACTTATCCCCTCCCCCTCCCTGAATAACATTGTATGGGCGCCCATGGGATCAACTTTATAATAGAGCAGCAGATTGAACGACGTCTAGAAACGAACACATATCTGATCAACCGTCAGAAACCGCAATTCATTGTTTGTTTGGGCCCGTTCATTATTGATGCCTACAGTTTCTGTCATTTTCCAAACTTTGATACGCCGATCTGCCATGATTATATTAAACCTCGAATTATTATATTCCCAGTTCTGGCATCCCCCAAGGGTCGAATCTGGGTCCTTTGCTTTTCAACTTATTCATTATTGATATTGTTCATTGTTTAGAACACTCTATCTCTTTGCTATATGCTGACGACATAAAAATATTTAAAACTATAAATTGTATAGAATACAATTTTCAATTACAGTTTAACATAGAACATAGGTAATTCTATTACCGACAATCATCGATGATTGAATTCTCTAATGACCGAAGAATTATGATGCCATGCTAAGAGTAAATAATGATTCAGATGATACTAACTATGGGAGGTGGACTGAAAACACCAATTTATCATCGGTAGTAACAATCTTTTCATAAACATACCAGGATCAACTTCATAATAGAGCAGCAGGTTGAACGACGTCTGGAGACGAACACATATCTGATCAACCGTCAGAAACCGCAATTCGTTGGTTAGAATGTTTTGGACCCGTTCATTGGAGATGCCTACAGTCTCTGTCATTTCCCAAACCTTGATACGCCAATCTGCCATGATTATATTAAACCTCGAATTATTATATTCTCAGTTCTGGCATCCCCCAAGGGTCGAATCTAGGTTCTTAGCTTTTCAACTTATTCATTAACGATATTGTTGATTGTTTAGAATAATCTACCTATTTACTATATGCTGACGATATGAAAATATTTAAAACTATAAATTGTATAGAAGACAGTTTTCAATTACAGTGTGACATAGAAAATATATTAGCTTGGTTTACTAAATTTAGATTATTTTTCAATGTCAATAAGTATAAAGTGATATCATATTCAATGAAAAGGAATTACTTACTATGTAATTATTTAATGGATAACTTATTACTCGAAAGGGTAAAACTATATAAGGATTTAGCAGTGTGGTTTGATGAAAAATTAACATTTTCACACCATATTCATATTACTGTTAAAAGTTCATATAAAGCTCTTGGATTTATTATTCGCTATTCCAAACATTTTCACAAACTATCCACTCTCAACTCCTTGTTTAATTCTTTTGTTCGATGTAAATTAGAATATTGTAACCTAATCTGGTATTCAATATAGCAAAACCATATAAACGCCATTGAGGTTATTCAAAAAAAAATCTGATGTGGCCAGCATATTACCTTCCGTCAGTTCTATGTATTTTATATATATGTCATACAGAAAATTCCTTGCAAAAGATTCTATTTCTTGTACATTACATTAAAGCAGTTGTATGTATTTTATACAAATTCCATACAGAAATCAAAAGATTCTATATTTCCAGTAAAATTACAACACAAACATATTGTCAACTGCACTTGACACTGACACCTTTCAATCAGAATTTTCTTAATATAGCAGCTGTTTCTAGAGTTATAGCATAGCTGGCTAATATATGATATTTAATTTCTTTATAATTTTTTAACTCTGTATCCATTTAATATAAAGTATAAAATGCATTTAAATCGAATAGAGAATAAAATATTCTTTAATATTTATAATAACATTAAATGTGAAAAAATGATATTTAACATCGTTTTTTCAAGAAAAACTGTTAAAATCTTCAAATGAGAGTACTTCCGGGTGACTAATTCTAACCAAAATCTAATCAGCTCTTTACATGGATGTAACGAAGAAGAATGCGAAAGAATTATAATTTTTAGAATTGTAGTATTCGAGTTATCGCATTAGAAAATTTTGTCGCACACAGACACACACACATACACACACACACACACACACACACACACACACACATATATATATATATATATATATATATACATACATACAGACATTATCGTAAAAATAGTAGTAGTAGTATATATATATATATATATATATATATATATATATATATATATATATATATATATATATATATATATATATATATATACAGACATCATCGTAAAAATAGTAAAATCATATTCTAGGCACCCTAAAACGTGCTTATTCACCAAAAACTCACCACCGAATTTTTTGACCAAAGACAATACCTTCCTTACCTAAAGGTGACGGACTTCCAAAATAACTCTTCCGTGACTAACCCTGTATATGGGGATAGAAAAAATATTTTGCAGCGTAGGTATGTCTCGGTATAAATACTTTTCGTTATTTTGCAATTTAGAAAATCTAATTTAACTCTTTAACGGTTCATCCTGGCACACCCAGCAATGGGTAAAATGCAGTGATGATCTAGATTTTTCTAAACTGTTTTTATACAAACGCCATGTCCCCTTACAAAATTCTAGACATGTGTGTGCGTGTATTTCTTAACCTATCAATAAATCACCAAAAACTTCCTTATGACAATTAGTCCTCCCTTTCCAAAAACTTTGAAAACGTGCCTCAACTATGCAGTATCCTATTGAAAAAGGCACAAAAGAACAATAAATAAAGTATCGAAATTAATTCGTGGCTGCTCACGCATACGTATGCTCATGCCCTACGTTTGATGAATGTGAGAAGCTTCGGCCGTGTGAGTTACGGCCTCTCCCAGACACAATCGGAATATTTAGCCAACACCATGGCCGGTGAGGGCGAGGCGGGCCCAAGAGACGCACAGCACTCACCAAGTGGCCACTCACATAACTCAAAACTTTAAATGAAAGTGTTGTGAAGAGAGGACTTAGATATGGCGTGTTTTCTACTCTCAACTTCTACTCCAATGGAGATTACAATGCTTTTGCTATGAGGAGACATTACTTATTTTTCATTACGCTCTACAACGATCTAAAACGGTCTACCACCATAGATAGAAGAGGAATAAAAATCCTGCTAAACAATCACATATCCAGATTTTAATAGATAAGCATATTTTAAGAAGGACAATCCATTTTTACCTCCCGCTACTCTTGGTAAGAGAGGATTTTGGTAAATGACCACGTTTTAAGGTCCCTAGAATCCATTTTTAACATTTTCACGATGATGTGTGTGTGTGTGTGTGTGTGTGTGTGTGTGTGAGAGAGAGAAGAGAGAGAGAGAGTGAGAGAGAGAGCGTGTGCGTGCGTGTGTGTGTGTATGTGTGTGTGGATCCTTGACTCTGACTCAAATACTATCATTCAGAAAATTTTGAACCTTATTGTATTTATATGTTATTCTAATATGAAAAGAAGCCATTATATTTTGATGTAAATCAGATAATCGGCTATAAAATTAAAGATTATTAAATTTTCTGCAGATTTGCATTAATAGTGTTTCTATATATTTTGTGGATAAATTTATAAAATTATCTCCCGGATCCTACGCTTTAAACAAACAGCAAACACAACTGCTTGGTTACACAGTTCATATCTCAAATGTATGTAACTGACAGATAAATGTCAAAGAAATACTCAGTTCAAATTATTAATAGTAACGTTTTAAAAAGAAAATAGTAAATAGAACCATTGGTATATGAATGGGACTTAATACAGTTTTCAGCATAAGTAAATTTGTAAGTATGTATATTTGAATTAATAAAAATTAATTGGCGAGAGGTATTGTGTTGGCCACAAAGATTTTTTATAGTATCGTTGTGGTTGAATACTATATTGACCAATGAGAATTTTCACATCAATATAATTTGGCAACTTTAACAATTTTGAAGTCAGCCTGAAATTAGTTTAAAAAATTCCGAAGGCAGATTGGTTATAGCTATTAACATACCTGGGAATGTTATGTATATCATAATTGCCGCAGATGTCGGTTTGAAATCCTAGCTCGTAGAGCGAGGACTTTAAGACATCTAAGGCTTGTTATGATTCATATATAACATCCGTGGTTTGTTCAATAGTTTATCGGTTTCAGAAAATTAAAACTATATTAATAAATATGATTTTTTGTAATTTTCTCGTTAATGCTACTTTCAGAATGCTCTGGTTAACAAAACAATTTTTTTTACATATGTCAATATGACAAATATTCAAATTGTGTGATTTATTCCTCATGTTTATTATGCTGGATTTATACAGCGTAAGCCGTAACGTAACGTACCGTGCCGTGGCGTACTGTAACGTTTCGTAACGTGTGATTTTTCTAGGCTATTTTATACAGAACTTTTACGGTACATTTTCGTAAAAAGTATACTAATGCTCTGTCGATACAAATGTAGTGTACATCAGATTTGTATTTATCAGATTCGTTAGTTTATTCGCAATGCACTATATATCATATATATTTCCATTTAATATATTAATCCAAACTTTGACACATGACACATGTCACTTATGTCAGTCAAAGTCACACAAGACAGACTATTCGTAATGTAGTATTTTTTATATTTATATCCATTTAATTTATTAATTCCAAGTTTGACATAATTAGCCACACAATAACAGACTATAGCGCAGGTAAGCAATAATTTTCATAATATCGCAACGTACCGTAACGTGCCGTAACGTAGAAAGATAAAAGTTCGCGATCTTTGGGTTTTTGACACGTTACGGCACGGCACGTCACGTTACGGCTTACGTCTGTATAAATTATCACATAAGTATGCATTGATTTATTCTTTGCGTTACGTTACGGCACGGTACGTTACGTTACGGCTTACGCTGTATAAATCCAGATTTATTTTAGAATAAAATAAACCGTATTTAGAACAATAAACTAGCGTTATCTGTATGTATTAATGAAGAGCATTATACTTTCATTTTATTTTATTTTCATTTTGTACACCATTGTTGACAAGTCAGTGTGGTAATAATATTACCATACAGATACAGTTATTACTTAGTTACCAGCCTATTTTTGTACATGTAAACAATGGAATAATATCCTGAAACCGGTAAACTAATTTTCTTCATTTTTATAGTGTTTAACTACTTAATTTTTATTGTTTGCATTCCCGTAGTCTGTAGTCGCAACTAATTCTGGTTGGTGGTTAATAGTGTTTAGAGAACGAATTTATGAGTGTCTCAAGTTGCCCCTGACAAATGTAATACCACATGGATATAATGAGTTTCACAATTCGAAGTGACACTTACTAATTACAAAAATTCCTTGTTGGCACAGTCGGGAAGCCTGTACTCCTAACCAGGCAAACGTTTTCAATTATAAATAACCTTCATGAAATAAGCGTGGACTTACAACACTAAAATCGACAACGAAACTCATTACAGGAAAAAATTATAAGAATATAAATATTCATATCATAAATATATTGAGAAGAGTACTTACTAATAATATTTTAAATTTTATTTTAAATATATTCAAAATATTTCCCTACGACAATAGTATTAGTAGCTTTCACTTTTGAAGTCGTATAACTACTAAGGATATTATTACGCAGTGATAGCTTGGCAACCCCACATCTAATCATGTGACGATTAATAATATCCTCAGCAGTTATACGACTTCAAAAGTGAAAGATTATTCAGCCATCGAGAGGAGAGCAGTCAATAGCTTAGTTGGTAGAGCACTATCCCGGCAAGATAGGTATCTCGGGTTCGAATCCCGATGGCTGACAATTTTTCACAATTTATTTGAAATATACAAACTGTTAAGGTACATTCACAAATGAAAATTAGGTTTAGATTTATGGTTTATAATTTAGATTTAAAGACTTTGGCAGCATATTATGTAAAGACTCCATTCACACTACAGAATTTAGGGTCTCTAAATCCAAATCATAAAGCTAAACATTGCAAGGTCCAAACTTTAAGTTTATGATTTAGTTTGACGTCACAAACTTCACCAATGAGAACGAGTCTGAAATGATATAGATATATACACCCATCTTTAATTAGTATCCACTTGGTGGATTCGGCTTTTCAAACAAATGCGAGAAGAACATGGAGACTGTCATAACTTAATTGCTGAAATATAACCAATACTGCCAAGCGAATGACAGTTTCACGGCGCACAGGTGTCTTGTTAACTGCTGCTCTACCGATATTTTAATTTTGTTTTTGAAGCATTTACACAAATGTCTGTACATATCAAAACTAATTTTCAGGTAATTTAAACTTACATTTATGAATGGCTTACTCAAACCTAAACAAAAACCATAAACCTAATTTGCATTTATGAATGCACCTTTAACTTATTGTTAATATTATAGTCGTTAGGTAAATACATAATTAACGACATTGTTAAAAACGATCGTTGTGAACAATCGTTGTTAAATATAGCAGTGAAGTTATTAACAAGCGAGTCGATGTCGATTCTCAGCATTTGTACATATTTCTACTCTATTGACAACGTAAAGTGACAGATTTTGTATTGAGTATTAGGAGAATATTAAGATTTAAATCATTTAAGTGATAAATTTATCATTCCCGTCAAATTATTTGGAATAAATGTAAATTTTTTATCTTGTGACATGCAGAGCTGGGCAAAGTACCGGAAAGTAGTACTTGAAGTACAAGTACCAAGTATCTTGATGTTTTTAAAAGTACTTGAAGTACAAGTACTTTTTTAGTTTCTATAGTACTTGAAAGTACCAAGTACTTAAAAAAGTACTTGTAAATTTGGGTGCAAGTACTTTTTCAGATAATTTCAATATGCGATATTTATTTCGTTATTTAAAACAAGTGTTCCTCGCTGGGACTGCCGTATTACCTAGCGATCTCATGACGTAAAATTGTCATATGATCGCCAAGCGATGCGAGAAGCTGTACCGAGATGTTAGAATGACGTCATTTTTACGTTATGCGATCGCCAGGCGATACACAAAGTCCTAGCACTGTAGTTAGGTAATACAAACATTTATGTATATGCAATATGCGCAAATTAGAATTAATTTATTTATGCCAAAAAATTTGCAAATATATCTTTACTTTCATATTATCGCTGAAAATATATTTATTAATGAAATTCATATAACACCACACCTCTGCAAAAGAAACACTGACAGACAAACAAAGTAATTCAAGTACATTTAAAGTAAGTCAAATAAAATAAAAATAAAATAAATATATCATCACGGCTTATTACCCATTGCTGGGTGTGCCAATCTGCTTTGTAAGCAGATATCGGTAAAGATAATATATTTGCACCGTGCGGGCGCTTACCAGGCGTCACCTCTCGGGCACTCATTGCTATCGTGGAGAGTGCACCACAGGGGTCAATTTTGTGCCATTTAAAATTGGAAATAATTGGCGTCGGTCGGGATCAAACCCGATTCCCCAGATTCTCGACCTGACACTCAGGCACGCGGCCACGAGACCCCGAAAAGTAATTCAAGTACATTTAAAATACTTCAAGTACATTTAAAATACTTCAAGTACATTTAAAGTACTTCAAGTATTTTTCATTGTACTTCAAGTATTTTTCCAAGTATTAAATACCAAGTACATGTGAATAGATTTACTTTGTCAAGTACAAAGTACTATAAATAGAAAGTACTTCAAGTACAGTACTTGAAGTACTCAAAGTACTTGCAAGCCTAATAAAGTACTTTTCTTGCAAGTATTGCCCAGCTCTGGTGACATGAGACCATCCAATTCACGAATTATTAAATCACGAACGAGACCTTGCTCTTTTTGATCTTGCGCTTTTGAAATGCAGTTATTAGATTAGCAACTCCACGCCAGTGCCGGCTTAACTGGGGGTCTATAGCTCCCGGCGGTAGATACGTAAAGGGCGGCACACCGAGTAGAGCACGTTCTTAAATTATTTTAAATAAAAAAAATAATTAAAGCAAATTTAAGAGCCAGGGGAAAAAGAATGAATGTCCATTTTCTAGCAAAATGAGGTGATTGGTACTTATAGATTGAAGGTGAGCGCTTTTAAATAGTATGTATAAAGGAGGCAAAACGGTAACAATCCTAAGATACAAGCCTCAGAAATTGTAAGACAAGATCTAAAAAGGATGACGGTTCAAGCCTCAGAGTATAAAAAGATGAATGTTCGACAGGGATATACGCAAATTATAACTTGGTCAGCCGATTTCTGTTCAGTACGAGTATTGAACAGAAATTTGTTAAGCTAAGAGCGGCTATCTGATGAGATTCTGTAACTCAATAGTTAATTTTTAGCAACTGGTTAAAAATTTAAACAATTAAGTACCTATGTTGACAATATAACAAACAATTGGATACAATTTTTAACCAGTTGCTAAAAATTAACCACTGAATTACACAATTAATAAAACCACCAAACGACGCAAAAAGTTTGGACGAATGACTGATGTAGCGAAAAGTCATGAAACTAGTGAAGATTTTTCCTGCGAACATTTGAAATGTTCTATTAACCAACGTTTCAGAACCAAATCCAATAAGGGTCACTTTTACAATTATTAGATAAACCTCGTATAACACTATACCAGGTATAAAATTGAAAATTATATTTTATAAACCTCGGATAAACCTCAGCTAGAATAAATACCAGTATTTCTTATCCCATGGAAATCGGTCGTATAAACCTCGAATAAATTTATCCCTGGTTTTTATGGTTACCACGTAAACACAAACGATGTGTTGTTATTCATACGTTTGACAGATGTCAATCAAGTATTTCATCATCACTGTCAGAAGCAAAAATATCATTTATATCATCTAACATCGTGAAAAATGCAAATTAGAAGGCAGAAATAATAACAATATTCAAGAAAATAGTCTAACAAGCAGATAAATTTATTGTGTCAATACCTATCTGATAACTATCTGATAAATAAAAATGCATTGTAAAAGACAGTCTTTTTATTAAAGGTATAATTACTAGGATAAAGTTATACCTCCGATAGCTATACCATAGTTTATCCATCAATTGTAAAAGTGGCCTAACTTGTCATTGAATTTCAAAAATATGGGAATTCATGGACTTTCATAATTTCTACCTATAATCTATTCCACGAGACCTTTCATTAAACCAGGACTTCGAACCGGAGCTGAATCGAAAACCGTAAACCGGCAAAAATAACGGAGAAATTCTGTTGTCCCAAATAAGTTGAAACTTGACCCACCTGTGGGTATAATAATTTTCAGAAATGACCAATCTGATACACAATACACTTTGTCATTCCAAAAGCATTATATGGGATTTCAAACTTTAAAATTCGCGTAATGAAAAAACAAAATTGTAACATTTATTTTTTTTCCCTAGCTCTTGACAGTTTGATGTCTGAAAAACGATTTTTCTTTGTTGAGAAAGGCGGTTTTTAAACATTAGCCCCGGGCGGCAAAATGTCTTAAGTCGGTACTGCTCCACGCGATGGCTAGTTGTTAAATTTTAGCAACTTTATATAATAGTGAATTGGGATTATGAACTTAGCAACTGATATTCAATTTAACAACTGAAAATGGTTGTTAATTTTAACAATTTTGCTTGGTGAATTAGGACGTCTACCTAATTCTCGCATGGTTCTCGTATGATAACTCTAATCTTCTGGAGTATATTGTGGTGCCAGTGTTTCTATGTTTGATTGAACAGAGCCCCACTAATTTCCACAATAATTATCTTTGTAAGTTGTGGTGTGGGCAGAGTCTGTAAAGTGTGTGGCGGCCATGTTTCAAGTTGAACGATGCGAAGACTTAGACTGGCGTCCAAGTTTGTTCAAGTTTGTGGGGCTCGTTGCAGTCGCAGTCGCGAACGAAAAGACGATTTATGGGCTGCTTTTTTACTTGTTCTTCTCTCTCCGCTTCGATTTGTCTTCTTTTTGTCGCTTAGCATTTAATAATGATTTATTAGCGCGGTCACCTGGTTGGGTGCTTGCCTGCTTGCGCCCCCATACTCTGCATAACTCACACGGCACATGTGGGACAGGGACACTAACACTACGTGGATAGTGGCAGTGGGATTGGGATATTGCATTAGCCGACGACCAGCCACCCAAGCCAGGGATATTGAAATCGAATTGTACCTATTGTTTACAACATAGATAAATCAATAGTGATTGACGGATTTTTAATAGAACAAGAATTGTTTTCGGCGAGAATATGTAGGATGTTTGTTAGAAAATGTAGGTAGCGTAAACATAAAAATATAGTTGGCAATAAATGTCTCATTGATTGAAGTGAAACATACTTGTTATCTAATTATATACTCATGTACTTTTTTATTACCTTCCGTCATCCTTAGGTAAGGAAAGGTATTGTCTTTGGTCAAAAAATTCGGTGGTTAGTTTTTAATGAATAAGCACGTTTTAAGGTCCCTAGAATACAATTTTACTATTTTTACGATGATGATGATGTGTGTGTGTGTGTGTGTGTGTGTGTGTGTGTGTGTGTGTGTGTGTGTGTGTGTGTGTGTGTGTGTGTGTGTGTGTGTATGTGTGTGTATGTGTGTATGTATGTATGTGTGACTGTGTGTGTGTGTGTGTGTGTGTGTGTGTGTGTGTGTGTGTGTGTGTGTATGTGTGTGTGTGTGTGTGTATGTGTGTGTGTGTGTGTAACAAAATTTTCGTCTACGATAACTAATACTACAATTCCAAAAATTATAATTCTTTCGTATTCCTCTTCGTTGCATCCATAAGAAAAGCTGATTAGATTTTGGTTATAATTGGTATTTCTTCATTACATCCATATAAAGTGCTGATTAAATTCTGGTTATAATTGGTCGACAGGAAGTACCCTCATTTGAAGATTTTAACAGTTTTTCTTGAAAAAACGATGTTAAATATCATTTTATCACATTTAATGTTATTATAAATATTAAAGAACATTGTATTCTCTATACGATTTGACTGCATATTATACTTCATATTAAATGGATATAGAGTTATAAAATTATAAAGGAATTAAATTTTATAAATTAGCCAGCCACGCTAGAAACAGCCACTATATTAAGAAAATTCTAATTGAAAGATGTCAGTGTCAAGTGCAATTGACATATTCGTAGTATATTTGTGTTATAATTTTACTCGAAAATACATACAACCGTCGAAAGGTAATGTACATACAAGAAATTTAGTATCTTTTGCAAGGAACTTTCTGTATGGATTTTATAGAAAATACATAGGCATTTACGAAAATTCTACCGGTAGATACCGCATCTACCGACTGTGTTGGAAAACACGAGTGATAAAAAGTTACCGTGTTCGAAAATTATAGAATATCAATCATGAAGAATCTAATCTCAAAAAAAGGTAGTGATGCAAAGCGAAGCGCGCGCGTTAAAAGTGGAAATGTGTTCAAAGTATAAGGACTACGTCAAATTTCTAACCCTGTTTATCACTTGCGTTCTTAAAATATCGATTCCGGTAGCTATAACCTAATAAAAAGCTGTTTCCGGTAACAGTTCACCGGTAGAAATTTCGTAAATACCTCATATAACTGACGGAAGGTAATGTCCTGGCCACATCAGATTTTTTTATTTTATTTAGAGTGTTAAAACAAAAGAAAAACTTTCAGGGTGAGTTCAAGATATTGTTTTGGCTTTCGTTTTTTACCTTCCGTCACCTTTAGATAAGGAAGGTATTGTCTTTGGTCAAAAAATTCGGTGGTGAGTTTTTGATGAATAAGCACGTTTTAGGGTCCCTACAATACGATTTTACTATTTTTACGATGATGTTTGTATGTGTGTATGCATGCGTGTGTGTATGTATGTATGGATGTGTGTATGTGTGTGTGTATATAACAAAATTTTCGTCTACGATAACTTCCATACTACAATGCTAAAAATTATAATTCTTCCGTATTTCTCTTCGTTACATCCATGTGAAGAGCTGATTAGATTTTGGTTAGAATCGGACAACCGGAAGTATCCTCATTTGAAGATTTTAACAGTTTTTCTTGAAAAAACTATGTTAAATATTATTTTTTCACATTTAATGTTATTATAAATATTAAAGAATATTTTATTCTCTATACGATTTGACTACATTTTATACTTAATATGAAATTGATATAGAGTTAAAAAATTATAAAGAAATTAAATTTCATAAAGTAGCCATAGCTATGGAACCATCTACTATATTAAGAAAATTTTGATTGAAAGATGTCAGTGTCAAGTGAAACTAACATAGTGTGTTTGTCTTATAATTTTACTGGAAATATAGGATCTTTTGCTATAAATTTTCTGTATGAAATTTGCATAAAATACTTGCAACTGCCGTAATGTAAAGTACAAGAAATATAATCTTTAGCAAGGAACTTTCTGTATAAAATTTGTGCAAAATACATAGAACTGACGGAAGGTAATGTGCTGGCCACATCAGATTTTTTTTATAAGTACAATTGTGCTTCTCAGCGGGCATTTAATTTGTTTTATTTCGCAGGGAAATTATTTTTGCAGAATTAATAAACGACGAAACTAAACTCAGCAGAAATATTAGTTCAGAAATGATAATTAGATAAGTAGTACAATATAATTACCAAATGAGATATTAAAGAATTAATGATGAGGATATTAATATTTTTTTGTGATTAAATTTACATATTATTGCTGTTTTTATTAAGATAGAATCGTAAGTATCCCTTAGAAATGTCAGCATATTGAAGAATCAATAAAGCGTTGATATCGGATCTTTATGAACACTTGTTCCATTTTTCATGGACCATTTGCGTTGGAATAAACCTCGGCGATGCGCGGCGCGTTGTGCTCCCTCTGCGTTGGCGAAATTATGTTTATAGTAAGTGTTGGAGCTGAGGATAACACACTTGTTGTTTCGCCAAGTGTTTTAAACCCCGTTAGAGGCTATCAGTGTCTGCTTCTTACCGTTCACGGGATTTGACTTTAGTGCTTCATAAACTTGCACTCGGTGCCGAGGGACAACCGAAGGCTTCCACAGTCAAGATTGCGCCAGGGGAGTACTAGCCCAATCCAAATAACGAAAAGACACATTTTTACAAGCTCCAACACAAATTTAGCTGAAGTTTCTAACTTATTTTTTAATAATATCAAATAGTTTAAACTAAAAATTTGATGTTTATTTGTAGGAAATTTCTTGGATTCAAGCTTCAATTGGTTATATTTATATTTAATCCTTTATTGTTAAATTTGACAACGTTACGGCCTTGGTTTTGTCTAAATTATACATAATATGGTACTAGTTTTAACAAATTTCAAATATAAACCAATACCATATTATATATAATTTAGACAAAACTTTACTATTGTTAACCACAATTGTTTAGACTTGAGAATGGCCTTATTCAAGGCCGAAACGTTGTCAAATTTAACAATAAATGATTAAATATAACCAATTGAAGCTTGAATCCAAGAAATTTCCTACAAATAAACTTCCTTAGCTTCAGAAACTTCCACTAATAATTCGATGATTAAATGCTGTCTTTCAAAACACATAGTTAACAAGGTTTTTCACATAAATCAAATTTTACAATTTTGTTTATATTAAGTCCACGATGGCATTATTTAGAAAAGGACACATGGTTAATATTTTTTAGAATTTTATAGTTTTCCAAACAGTCAAATTAATTTCTGATGGACTTAAAAACTGTCATTTTAATTTCAAGTTAACTTAAAAACTCATTATGATATTTTCACGTACTATATTTAAAAATCTAGTGTGGCCAACACAATACTTCCCGCCATTTACAGCCCGAGTCACAAAAAAGATTAAGCTAATCCTTATTTTTGGATTAGCGAATTTTACTCTAATTTTGACAGTTTATTTTTTAAAACATAGTGTAATCTAATCGATGTTACTACCTTTTTTGATAATAAAATGAAGGTTAAATTTTAAATACCGAGATAGAATAAAATTCACTAATCCAAAAATTAGGATTAGCTTAAACTTTTTTGTGAATCGTTAATTTTTATTAATCTAAATACTTGTACATACCTACAAATTTACGTATGCTGGAAACTATTGAATTCCTTTCTTATTGTTGTATTTACTTTTTTCTTTTTAAAACTTTACTATTATTAATTTGAAATGATAAGTTCTTCGGCAGTGGCATTTATCTGTCAGTTACATGCATATGAATAAATGCGTACTAAAGGAGTTTTGTCTCTTTAAAGCGTAGCTCCGGGATGTAAATTATAGATAATTTTATAAATTTATCCCTAAAATACAAATCTCGAAAAAATAACATTTAAAGGTATTTTTCGAAGACAAACTATTTTGAGCTTCAAGTAAAGTGTCATTTCCGGTTATACGATTTACACCAAAATCTAATGAGTAAAGGTTTCAAAATTTTCTGAATGATAGTATTTGAGTTAGGGCAGAGGATCCACACATGCATACATCATACACATATCCAGACATACACACATACACAGACATCATCGAGAAAATGTTAAAATTGGATTCTAGGGACCTTAAAACGTGGCCATTTACCAAAATCTCGATATGCGATTTTTAGTACGATCCGTATACCTCCTTTATCATGGGTAGCGGGAGGTAAAAAAATGAATAAGTGAGTTCTACTTAATATAATATTTGCAACTTAATTTTAAATTAATACATGTAGAAGTGTTTAAAATTTCACGACCTACACGCTGTTCCATTTAAGCCAGGGGTTCCCAAAGTGCGGCCTGCGGGCCAAATGCGGCCCGCAAAGCCTGTGAATTCGGCCCGCGATATCGATACGATATATTATATTTTTATTAAAAAATAAATAAGTAAACAGTAAAATAAATAATAAATATTACAAATAAGATACAATAAAATATTTTATTATTTTAAAAAATTCTTACAGAACTTTAACCATAAGCGTTTGTATTAATAAAATATTGTTTAGTTTATATTTAAAAAATTATTGTAGTATGTCTAGTCTAGTTATTACACATTTGTACAGAAATATTATATAGTAGTCTCAAATAGATACAGAACTGTTAATCATTTCTGGCGCATCTAATGCAACACACAATTTCAAGGAGTCAGTAACGAATTTATCGTTTTTTTCAATGATGTGCGCTGTGCTGCACACTACAACTGTACCACCAGACCTTGTCCTGTCTACCCAGTTGTCCTGAGCAATACAGGCCTATGCCATATTAACGAATATTCAAAAATGCACTGCTCCAACTCACTAGAGGTGGGACGAAAAATAGGAAAATGTGCAAGCACAAACAGATCGTCTTTTCTTATTGGTTGCTCAAATTATGAACGAAATGCGTCTTTCGCGCAGTTCTGTTTCTATTTGAGACTATAATGCAGTAGTGTTTACATGTGCTAAAATAAAAAATAGTTAAATATATTTAAAACAAAAAAAATCGTGGTTATTGTTTTGATTTTATTCCGTTTTTTTTTGGCCCGCCAAAAAATTCGGTAATATTAAATTGGCCTGCCTAAGAAAAACTTTGGGAACCCCTGATTTAAGCCATTCAGCAAATGTCGCTCACATCAGCGTCAGTTTTAGGTAGTCGAAATTACATTAGGTAAACTTGTCTTTTGTCTCCAATTTCAGCCAATCAAAGAGGTCAAAACTATTCCCTATTCTCTGCAATACTGAGTGGCTTATATGAAACAAGGTATAACTGAATTTGTTATTCTTACTTAAAACGTGACCCGTGTATTAATTGAAATTTAGATGTACTATTAACAAAAATTTAGAGGTGGTGAAACGTAGGTGTTTTAGACTTTTAATTAATAAGCTATTGACTGCTTTCTTTTGATACTTTCCTCTATGTATACCTACCTATTTATATTTACTTTATAATTTCAATCTTAAATGGTTCCTATTACAATTGAATTAATTTCTGTTTTGGACTCATTGTAATGTTCTAATTACCCCTCTGTACTATCTAGTTGTGTCTCCTTACTGTTCTGGGCTGAATCTCAGCGGAAGAGCTTTGCTCGCGAGACTCCGGCGATCGCTCCGGTGAGATTAACCCGGAGTCGGAACTCAAACCGATCCGGGACCAGAGTGGCTGGATCGTGGATCGGTTTACACTTTAGTGTTTGAGGTGACGCTACGACTCAGACAACATAGAGAGGATCACAGGGCAAACACTTAAAGGGAATAGCGTAGTTTATATAGTCCTTTTATTAGAAAGGATGTTTCGTAAAGTTTAATTCAAAAAATATGTTAAGCTGTTATCAAAAATTATGGACACAATAAATGTATTTAATGTAATTTCTAGTATTCGGAAAAACGTTTTTTTTTTTACTAGAGATCTATTGGCTGGGATTATAGTTTAAAATCTTGGCTTGAAAAATTAAGCTGCCAATTTTTAAAAACTTCTAATTTCAGGCCATGCTAAGCTTAATATTTTAAAAGCTTGAACTTTAAGCCAAGCCTTTCGATATCAAGTTGTTTGGTTGATAACACGCTTTTTCATAACGAGTCCGACAAAATCGTAATTTTATACAGGTCATGTAATTTTTCAATGCTTCTACTACTAATATCATTAGATTAGATGCGTTTTTGTCAGGTTTTTACAGATTTACAGATCTGTAAGATTTACAGATGTGAACAGAATCGACCCATAATTAACCAGCTATTCTATAACTCTGGAAACAACTGATATATTAAGAAAATTTTGATTGAAAGGTGTCAGTGTCAAGTGCAGTTGACAGTATGTATGCGTTATAATTTTACTGGAAATATAGGATCTTTTGATTTCTGTATGGAATTTGTATAAAATACATACAACTGCCTGTACAAGAAATAGAATCTTTTGCAAGGAACGTTCTGTATGATATTTATACAAGATACATAGAACTGAATAAAATGAAGATTAAATTTTAAATACCAAGATAGAATAGAATTCACTAGTCCAAAAATGAAAATTAGCTTAAACTTTTTTGCGAATCTTTAATTTTTATTAATCTAAATACGCACTACATATTTAAATATGCTGGAACCTGTATTGAATTCCTTTTTTATTGTTGTATTTACTTTTTTCTTTTGAAAACGTTACTATTATTAATTTGAAATGATTAGTTCTTTGACAGTGACATTTATCTATTAGTTTACACTTCATATTAAATGGATAGAGTTAAAAAATTATAAAGAAATTAAATTTCATAAATTAGCCAGCTATGCTATAACTATGAAAACAGCTACTATATTAAGAAAATTCTGATTGAAAGATGTCAATGTCAAGTACAATTGACATAGTATGTTTGTGTTATAATTTTACTGGAAATATAGGATCTTTTGCTGTTTTGCTAGAAACTTTCTGCCGGAATGTAATATACAAGAATATAGAAGCTTTTGCAAAGAGCTTTCTATATGGAATTTGTATAAAATACATTAAACTGACGAAAGGTAATGTGCTAGCCACATCAGATTTTCTTCATTCCACTTTTTATTATGTCAACATACATGATTGGTTAAAAAATTTAACCAAGGGTTAAAAATTAACCACTGAGTTACAGAATAGGCCCCATTATCGTACTAATGTACCAACCTAGCTTCCTACTTGATATAATTATTTAATTTACCGGTTTCAGGATATTAAACTCTTGTTTACATATACAAAAGTAGGCTGGTAACTAAGTAATAACTGTATCTGTATGGTAATATTATTACCATATTGACTTGTCAACAACAGTCTACAAAATGAAAATAAAATCAAATGAAATTATTATGCTCTTCATTAATACATACAGATAACGTTCGTGTATGGTTCTTAACACAGTTTACTTTATTCTAACATAATAAACACGAGGTATAAATCACATGATTTGAATATTTGTCATATTGACTTCAATGTCAAAATAATTGTTCTGTTTATCATGGCATTCTGGAAGTAGCGGCATTAATGAGAGAATTTCAAAAAATAATCTTTTTCTCCAAATCTATTAAAAGTGGGCTTTTTAATGTTTGTTTTTAGCGTTAAAATGTCATTTTGTGACACTAGTGTTAATCATTGTTACTTTTGACACTAGTGTTAAAAGTGAATGTCAAAAAAATATTAGAAATATACATTTAAATTAAAAAATAGTGTTTGTAGAAAAAATACGTGTTAAAAGTGATTTTATTTTGTTCGAAGGTTTGGTTCACTCCGCTTCGCGTCGTGTTCCAAACTTCCTTCTCACAAAATAAAATGTCACTTTTAACACATATCATAAATAACTATTATTAATAATGTCTTAATTTTCTGAAACCAATAAACTATTGAACAAACCACGGATGTTATGAATCATAACAAGCCTTAGATGTCTTAAAATCCTCGCTCTACGAGCTCGGATTTCAAACCGACATCTGCGGCATTTATGATAGTCTTAACAATATTACGTATGTTAATATATAGCTGTAATTAATTAAATAATTAATTAATTCACAAGTTGGACCAAGGTGTAAGTAGGAAATTCTATTATGACTAAAAGAGTCAATTGAAGTCAGTTAACTCTGTAGCGAAACAGTGTATTTCAAACATCCCCAAATTTACTGTAAACTTATCGCGTCTTTCTGTCATGTTACCCCGTTCAGCATTTCAGTTAGAGTTGATTCAGGGATGAATGACAGCGTGATAAGTCCAGTGAACGTGTGACGTGTTGACTCCATCGAACGCATGATATTTTTGCCTCCCACGCTACGTACACACGATCACTCATGTCATGTCGTATATCTCGCGTCACATATGTGCCGCGCCGGACGCTGTGGACGCACTGAACACCATATGTGGGTGGGTTGGTACAGGCGGCGCCCGACAGGGCCGCATGGGGGGATTTTAATCAAAGGTATTCAAAAGGGGAATATGTGCAATGACGAAATATTTTCACAAAGATTACCGAACGAATTTGATAAATATTTGCATTTTCCCTAAACAACTTAACCTAATCTAACCTAATGCACAAAACTCACTCCTGGAAAACTTCGGCCGAGTTTTATGCATTAAGTTAAATCAGGTTATAATAAGTTATATTTAGATAAAGCTATACGAGATAATTAAAGCCAAAAGCTATCAATTTACAATTCGCCCATTTTAATGGTGGCTAGGCATTTTTAAATTACCGTTTTTTGTAATTCGCCAAGACACAGCGGACCTGAAGTTAGAAGGCTTAGGTAATGACTGAAATGCTTAAACCAGAATATAAAACATGCAGTTTAATAAATTTGTGACAAGGCGTGAAACAAACAAACAAAATCAGCGAAGGTATGGGCTAATTTTTACCTTCCGTCACCTTTAGGTAAGGAAGGTATTCTCTTTGGTCAAAAAATTCGGTGGTGAGTTTTTAATGAATAACCACGTTTTAAGGTCCCTAGAATACGATTTTTCTATTTTTACGATGATGTTTGTATGTATGTATGTATGTATGTATGTATGTATGTATGTATGTATGTATGTATGTAAGTATGTATGTATGTATGTATGTATGTATGTATGTATGTATGTATGTATGTATGTATGTATGTATGTATGTATGTATGTATGTATGTATGTATGTATGTATGTATGTATGTATGTATGTATGTATGTATGTATGTATGTGTATGTGTGTATGTGTGTGTGTGTGTGTATGTGTGTGTGTGTATGTGTGTATGTGTGTGTGCGCGTGTGTGCGTGTGTGCGTGTGTGCGTGTGTGAGTGTGTGCGTGTGTGTGTATGTATGTATGTATGTATGTGTGTGTATGTGTGTGTGTGTGTGTGTATGTATGTATGTATGTATGTATGTGTGTGTGTGTGTGTGTGTGTGTGTGTGTGTGTATGTATGTAGATATGTATGTGTATGTGTGTGTGTGTGTGTGTGTGTGTGTGTGTGTGTGTGTGTGTGTGTGTGTGGTGTGTGTGTGTGTGTGTGTGTGTGTGTGTGTGTGTGTGTGTGTGTAACAAAATTTTCGTCTACGATAACTAATACTACAATTCCAAAAATTATAATTCTTTCGTGTTCCTCTTCGCTGCATTCATATGAAGAGCTGATTACATTTTGGTTATAATTGGTCAACCGGAAGTAAAAAAAAGGTGTTAAATATCATTTTCTACATTTAATGTTATTATAAATATTAAAGAACATTGTATTCTATATACGATTTGACTGCATTTTATACTTCATATTAAATGGATATAGAGTTATAAAATTATAAAGAAATTAAATTTCTTAAATTAACTAGCTATGCTAGCAACAGCTACTATATTAAGAAAATTCTGATTGAAAGATGTCAGTGTCAATTGGCATATTCGTAGTATATTTGTGTTATAATTTTACTCGAAATATAGGATGTTTTTGCTCGTAACTTTCAGTATGGAATTTGTATGAAATACATACAACTGTCAAAAAGTAATGTACATACAAGAAATTTAGAATCTTTTGCAAGAAACTTTATGTATAGATTTTATACAAATACACAGGCATTTACGAAAATTCTACCGGTAGATACCGCATCTACCGACTGTGTTCGAAAACACGAGTGGTAAAAAGTTACCGTGTTCGAAAATTGTACAATATATACCAGATACATCTACCGGATTCATGAAGAACCTAATCTCAAAAAAATGTAGTCATGCAAAGCAAAGCGCGCGCGTTAAAAGTGGAAATTGTGTTCAAAGTAGGACTCTGCTCAGTTTGTTAACTACATCAAATTTCTAGCCAGTTTCAAATTTTCAAATTTTTTATAGGTTATGGATATACTCCTGTTTACCTCTGCGTTCTTAAAATATCGATTCCGGTAGCTATAACCTGATAAACAGCTGTTCACCGGTAACAATTCACCGGTAGAATTTTCGTAAATGCCTCATATAACTGACAGAAGGTAATGTGCTGATTCAGTAAAATTGCTTAGCAAAAGCTCCTTGTAAATCGCGGACAGCAAGAGTGAACTCGAGTCTGTAATCACTCTAACCCGCGCACGTCGTTGTCATAACGCCCCCGCGTATAAGGGTTATTACACGCTTCTAAATATTTATTTATTTATTTATTGTATTCATAGTATTAATTTTGCATATTTAATCAAATATATTTTAATATATATTATAAAATTATCCCAGTGTTGATAGTTATTTGAACATGCCCTAATCACTAGTGAGCCTTCCAGTCCTCGCCCAGCAGATCCGGGATCATTGTATGGCATGGGATAAGTAAAACTATCCTTATTTCGTCCTCTCCAAATTCGGTCCAACAGAGTTGGCAGAATTGTTGTCTGTTACATTTGGCAACAAATGCCAGGGAAATCGTTTTCGTCGTCTGTTATAAATTTAACAATGTGGCCATACGCTGTTAGTCATTTTACAAAATGTCTCATTAGTTTGAGCTCATTAAGCGCAGTTTTTTATTTTGAACATCTTTTTGCCTTTCCTTTTTAGCTCTCGCTAAGAGAGGTATTGTATTCATGCTAAAAATCGCATATCCAGATTTTAGTGAATAAGCACGTTTTAAGGTCCCTAGAATCCGATTATAACATTTTTACGATGATGTCCGTATGTGTGTGTGTGTGTGTGTGTGTGTGTGTGTGTGTGTGTGTGTGTGTGTGTGTGTGTGTGTGTGTGGATGTGTGTGTGTGTGTGTGGATGTTGGATTCACGATATCTCAAATACTATAAGACTTAAGACATTTTTAACTACGGATTCTTCAATCTAACAATAATGGGAAGAGTTGATTAAGTTTTGGTAACAATTGGACAACCGGAAGTAGTAGTTACAAGAAAAAAATCATCTAAATATTATTTAACGAAAATTTTTGTAAATACTTATATTAAAGAATGTTAAATTCTTTATTCGATAAATAAATTCATTATTATATCTTCTATAGATTTAGAGATAAAGAAATGCATATAAAATAATTTGATGGAAAAATTCTCAAATCAAACTACTTCAAGGCAAGAAATTCAAATGTTTGTAATTGACACATAAATGTCACTGTAAAAAATATTTGTATGCCGCTGTCAAAAATATTTGTACATTATTATGAAGATTATGAAAATAAATAAAAATCAACAACATAAAAGAATATACGTAAAAAAGAATGTAAGAGGAATTTGCGAAAAATTGACGAATATAAAGAAAAAGAAAAGGAAAGTAGAAAAAGAAAATTTCAGGATATTGAATATAAAGAAAATGTATGTATTGTACATAATTTATATTAAAATATCCCGTATATTTTGCAAATATATGTGAGAATTATTTTGTAGTGAGACATGAATATATGTATTTGTATTTAAAAATATTTTTCGTTTTATGCGTACAACCAGGTAAAATATCTGGCGAGAGGTTATGTGTTGGCCACATCAGATTTTTACTCTAAAATTAATATAGGTATAGAAATATCGTTAATATATAATTTGAACATTGTTTCAGGTTCAGAAAAAAAGTAGACACCCAATAATAAAATTATCCTCAGATATTAAATACAAATCTAATAACATATTTAATTTCGAAGTAATCGAGGGCTGTTAGAAAACGTAAAATACCTCTGAGCATTATTCGCCCATTTCTGCATTGTGATGTTAATTGAAACTATTTTTTCTCTACTATTTCCCGTGACGTCAGCCATAGTAGGTATCAGTCAACCGGGGCCACCGCCACCGCCGCCCCGCGACCTGATTTACGGCCGTTTCCGAGTGCCACACTTTACACACAAATTGAAATAAACTGCACAATCACTGATGCGCACCGTGCAGCCTCTCTATACGTACATGTGTACACACCTATTATCAAAGCCTACGCTGTTACTTTATTTATTCCTGCATTGATTCATGATTGAGTGATATAAAACGGCGCACAATACACCAGAAAAGTGAGGTTAGGATTTGTTTTTGGCGCGAGTTCACAGTTTGAATTCCCTAGGTTTCAAATGGCAATTTCTTTTTACTGACAAAAAAAAGGAAAAGGAATCAAGCAGCTCTTGTTAAGAATTCGATAGTTTGTTTATTCAGTAATAGATTGCAACAGTTTAAGAAAATTATTAGCTATTTATATACTAGATGCAAGCCAAAATAGCGTATGTCGTTGATAGTCCGTCACCCGCCCGTAAATAGGTCAAGTACAACAGAATCTAAGCAGAGTACCGAAACCATAGGATCAAATCAAGACTTACGTTCATTGAATTTTGTAGTATTGTATTTTTGTTTAAGCAATTATAAATTGTGTACAGTTCATGTGAATATTATTGTACAAACCTGGAAATAATGGATCGGTCTAGGTGCATAAGAGATTTAATTTTATGAGATATCTTGGCCTTTAACGTTGAAAAAACATTTCTCCTGTAAGAAATACACAGGAATCCGAATTATATTCTCAGCGTTAGGAGGGTAGCACCGAAAGTTTCAAGGTAGCTACTTGCCCCCCCCCCCCCTGGCTTTTCTCTAATTTTAAGAATTTTAAAGTCAAAGCTACCATTTTTAATTGTTTTATCACGGCTACTTATGTCGTATCCTAATGTCCTTACAGCGCCCTGTTGTTTTCTTCTTTCGTTCTGTTTCCTAACGTTCAAATCTTCATCATGAAGTTAGCGTAGATAAGCTTCGCGCGCACAGAATTTAAGATACATCCGCAGTACAAATTTTAAATAAAAATATTACCAATACCATAGCTCAACCTATTCCGATTCCATAAATTACTTGAATTCCTTAATTAGTTCTTTAAATTCTCGTTTTTCGAAAGGTAATAATGTTGCCTATTTGCTCTATAATTTGCATCCGATTAATTTAAAACAAATAAACTATAATAATTTTACTAAACTAGCTCAAGATATTCATTCATATTATAAAATTGACAATTTTTTAGATGAAGCTTTAACATGGCACGAATATTGGATTTCAAATAAAGAAAAGATTATAACTAAAGAAACTCCTGTAATAGAACTTTTACAACATTGTACATTTTACCCAGCAATCTCCAAAGCTTTAGAAATTTTAATTTGTTTTCCTCCAACAACATGCACTGTGGAAAGATCTTATAGCACTCTAAGAAGAGTGAAAACATGGATTAAATCTACTATCGGCTAGACGGTTTATGTATGATGAGCCTCCATCGCGATTACATAAGCGAAAATAAATAAAAATATATAGACGAAGTTCTAAATGAATTTTCCAAAGATGAAGGAATTTAAAATTTGCATTTTCGGAAAACGAATAAGTAAGTAATGTTGTTTAATCGGTTGGTAATATAAGGATTTCTGACTTTTAAAAAGTTGGGAAGAGTTAGTTATTGACCTTCGCGCCTTGGTCAGCTATCTTCGCCCACGACAGTAATGAAACACTTTCCACCTCAGTTAGCAATGTACACTGAGAAAAAGATATAATTACGTGAACTGTAAATTTATTTGTTACAAATAAATCCTAAGCTTGAATAGATCCAAATATATCTACAATTGAAGCAATGTGATTATTTATTTGAAGCATTTATTTGTCTCAAATAAATATATATTGAGATCAATTATATCTTCTATTTCATGAGAAGTATGCATTTATTTACGTTAAAAATTATTTTAATTGCGCTAAATTTATTTCATTATTATTGTATATATAATAATTTATTTGAACCAAATTTAAATATCTACCTCTCATTACCTGTCCACTCTAAATAGGTTAAAATTGAAGGAAAATAATTAAATAAAGACTAGTACATTTAATTTATTCGTACACCATATTTTTATTAGCACACAAATTTAATCCTTAAGTATATTAATGTACATATAATAAAAAATTATAAAAGTATAAATACACAATCTGTACAGATACCGATGCATGTGCCTTGGTATAAAAGATACACTGAATGCAAGCAAATATCCAAAACTCCACTCAAGTAGTATATTTTTCACTGTTTCGTCACCCATATTCACTACTTTTTAGCACACGAATGAAAAACAAATCGCCAGAAATGAACACTGTCACAAATGAGTACCACCATAAACAAGATGCAACGTACAACTAATGAACAAGTCCATACAAGTCTCACTTCACTTAAAATCGTCATTTGACAAATAGAACATTGTTCATTTTGCCACAAATAATATCTATTTGTGACAAAAAAATATAGATTCATACAATAAAAACTATTTTTCATTGTAATTAATATAAAGTTCACACAAATATATAATGAATTTAATTCTAAACAATTACATATTTGTAAGAAACAAATAAATATTTCAGAAAGTTATTAATTAATTTATTAAAAATATCAATTTAAAATACTAAATATAAATATATTAGTTTATTTGAGAAAATATAATTAAATTTTAATGAAATAAATGATGGTCAAATAAATAATATAACTGAATGAATGAAATACATTTCATATTAAAGATTAAATTGTATTTGTTGCAATGTTGCAATAATTGGATGAATGAAGTACCCCTTAATTATGAATATTTATTTGCTAAAAACCAGTCATTGTTCTCAGTGTACTATTACTGTACCGTCATATTTTTCCATAAATATTTATGTTGTTTTATATTTTTAAGAATATACTTATTTTTAGTATATTATATTTCTGTATTCTTGACGTTGACCCCCCCCCCTGAACAACATTGTATGGGCGCCCATGATACAAGTGCAAATGAAGCGGTCGAAGCCTTCGAAAACATGGTTTCTCAAGTATCTCAAGAAAAATGGATTTCTTGCTTTAACGATTGGTTTTATCGAATGCATTAATGTGTAGATTTAAAAGGAGAGTATTTCGAAAACAATAAAATAATTTCTGGAAAATTTTGTTTTCTAACAATAGTTTGCAGAAATTTTCGGTGCTACCCTCGTATGAACGGAATTTTAATTTGGCGCCTATATTTGGCCGTTACACTTTTCTGGTACATAGTAAGAACGAATAACATATTGATTACAACAATGAAAAGTTTTCGTCAGTAGCCATTCGCGTTTTTAATTCCGAACGCAGTGGGTGTAGTCTAATAGAAAATGGAGACTTGTCTACTAGGGAAATTTATTCGACCACATACTGATTTTAATTTTTAATTCTTTCGTATTTAATTTGTAATTAATGATTTATTGCCTTTAGAAATCTTAAATGTTTTAATTAAAATCCTTGTAGGTGTTATGACCTTGTAGTGAAAGAACAAGATGTCCGCTACATATGGTCAGGAATTTACCAGGAAAAAATCCATCGAGAAAACATCTGTTTGGTTGAACACTTAAGGCGCGGGTATACTAAACGAGCGATATTTTGACCATTTTCAGTATCGTATATTTCGTTTGATATGTAATATATTAAATCATTACTTCAACCAGTTGTAGTATATAGATTCATAATTTATTCTGTAAATTTTCATATTATTATTAATGACCATATTTGGTAAAAAAACAAACAATCCTTTTGGTGCAATATTTAATTTGATTACATTTGTGTAAATAATGCAACAATGTAATAAATTTGGTACTAGCATATAAATAAGTCTATATTTTATGGCATGACACTTTTTAATTTCCAATTTTTCATCCCAAATTGAAGTAATTAAGGCTTTGTTTGCGAAGTGTCGATTTGTCTGTTTTTATTTCTTCATTTTTAGTACTTATTTGTCTTAAATCGGTAACAAAAAATATGTCATGTTCTCGATAATGACTTGATGTATCTATTTATTTTTAAATTAATTTATTTATTTTATATTATAGGCGAACGCAATACAAGTTAGTCATTCTATAAAAATAACTCTGTAGCCAGACCTGTTACAAAGGGAGTTACAGAATAGGTAATTTTACTATATTACTATCCTGTAAGCTGTCGTGTTATAGAGCTCTATAGCTTATAGAGTCTATAGAGTTACAGTCTTGCAGAGCAAAGTTTATTTATTTATTTATTTATTATTGACCTCCTTACAGGATATAATATCCCAATTACAAGGGGGTCAGAGATACACAAATTAGCAAAAACCCAAAAAACATGTTTCACGTAGACAATGACAAAATGTGAAACACAATATACATACATAAAAAATAATAAAAATAATACACAATAGAAGAAAATATATATATATATATATATATATATATATATATATATATATATATAAGATTTATTCTATTTATATCAAAATGTACGTAGATTAGAATTCAAAATATTTTTAAAAGCAACGTAATTTGTGTTAAAAATGTCAACCTCAATATCTATTTTCCTTACCATATCTTTGTAAATGAAACACAGTCGGGTAATGGACCTTTTCAATTTAACGCCTATGTCTTTCTATCGCTGCAAATAGTAAGAAAATGGCGCGAACAACTGCCAGTTGGGCTGTCAAACGAAAAGGCAAAAATATTAAAGTCATTAAAATACCTGTATTCTCAGTGAAAATTTGCATCGTTAAACATTTTAACTTCAATAAAAGCTTTTGTAACTTATTTCGATAAGATTTTTTAAAGTTATCTGAGATATTCTCACATTTTACGTCTAAATTTTTTAGAAACAAACGCCATAGATCTCAATTGTTCTTACTATGCGCAGATCCCCATTGCGCATATCTTCTATCCCTTTAAATTAAAAAGGTCCATCGGACGTTTTAGAAAATAATTTCTCCTTAGGTGATGAATATAAAATGTAATGCTCGTATGTATTCTGGATGAAAGGCGCAGAATATAAATGTAAACATTATTTAAGCCAGTATTGTCGTCGACTTTGTTTGATAATAATTTATGTAGATACAGACAGGAGTACATCTTACGTCTGGACTCCAATGTAAACATATTGAGATGTAGTAGGGCGGCAGTATAACTATAGTTCAGGAGATTAAAATTTATTGAAATTTTTCGGGCACAATATCGTACAAATTTTCTTTGCACCCATTCGATGTTATTACTGTGCAAGTCGTATATTGGATTCCAAACAATAAGACAGTACTCAAGTTGAGATCGAACAAGCGAGTAATACAGGGATTCAAGAGCTGCTTGATTTTTGAAAAATTGCGAGTTGCGTATTATAAAACCCAAGCTTTTATAAGAAGCATTTACATTATAATTATAATGCAAATCAAACTGTAATTTCGGATCAAATACAACTCCCAAATACCTATGATTATTCACTCTTTCTAGACACTCACCCTCCATCCAGTAAGGGACAATAATCTGACTGTGCTTCATGGCATAAGACATAATTTTGCATTTAGAAAAATTGAAAAATAGATATGAAGAAGACGACCAAGCTAGAAGGTTATTAATATCTTTTTGTAGTTCATGACAGTCATTACAAATATTTATGACTTTAAATAATTTCAAATCATCAGCATGTAGAAGACTATTTGAAAACTCCAAACACTTAGTAATATCGTTAATAAATAAAACAAAGAGACGTTACAGAATAGTACCATAATATACAAATAACGATTATAAATCTAAAACTATGCTTCACTATAATTTTCAATACAAGCACCTTAGTGAGTCATCAAATATGTGTGTAGCTATTTGAATGAAGTAACCATCAATTCTCGCTATTGGCTCCCAGTGGGTTTGAGAAGAAGGTGGTGATTAGGCAGCTACTGGAAGCAGTTAATTTAAATGTGCGTACATGGCAAGCCGACGTGACCACAGCAAATGGACATGAAAGGGCGGTATTTAGTTCTAATGGACTCCGGTGTAGCTATATACCCGTACCGCACGCGGTGCTTTACTATGAGAACTCTGTCATTACGCATTGATTTTTACCGTGAGAAAGTCAAACACATTGCAATGAGGAATTCATTGATGTATCAGTTAGCTAAAACTGTAAAAACTGGACTTGAATTTAATTTATTAGTTTTGAATAAAAACTTGTCACTATTTAATGTTTATTAAATGTAGGCTAATCGGAATTTATGATATAAACAAAACATAGGTAACATATTACATTTAAATTTATATATCCGTCCAAATTTTTAATTATGCTAATTTA